>JAMXBB010000007.1:28075831-28289812 GCA_024138015.1 Lumnitzera littorea | reverse complement strand
TGTTGGCTCGATTGTGTTGAGCATCCATGAAACCAACATTGAATTCATAGTCCACCAATCCTTTAATTCAGTGGAATCATCAGTAGGTTGATTAATCGTTCCATCAATAAATCCGAATTTCTTCTTAGCCTTCAACAACGTTCGCATCGCTCGAGCCCATTCATCATAATTGTTTCCTTTTAATTGCACCTGAGTAATTATATTACCAGGATTATCACTCGAAGTCAATAGGTAAGGGGAGGCTGGTTTCTTTCCCTCGCTAGTCATAGCGTTTTTTTTTTTTTTTTAACCAGGCTCTGATACCATATAAAATTTTGAGAAGAAAATTTCTGTGTATGTATATTCATATCATAGGTCAAAGAGGGCCAATATATATACAATATAGACGCACTAACCAAGCTTCTAAACATAGAAAACAAATATCCTAAATATACTCTTTACATAATTGACAGATATTCCTAAAATATTCTAATACCCATCAAACCAACATGCTAACCCACTAGTTGGAGTCCAATAATAAAAAGAAAAAGACAAAAAAAAAAAGGAAAATAGACATATGACACATATATAATATATACTGATAATCGATATTATATAACATACATATATGATATACTTAGACTTGATAGTGATATTAATATACTGTATAGTACATATATATATATATATATGTAATACACATATATAACATACTTAGAACTAGAAGTGATATTAATAAACATATAATAATATATGAAAGATATATATATATAATATGTTAATATATATATATAATATGAACATTATAATACAATATATATGTTAATGGATATTTATACCTTTAAGTAATATATTTACATATGAATTGAAGTCATAAATCTATAACAAACAAAAAAAAAGAAACGTGAAAAAAAAAAATTACTGGCAACCAAACAAGAAAAAAATTTGTGAACAATTTAATTTAAAAAAAAAAATTGACAATTGGTTTGCACTACATTAGATTTAAGTCATCCGCTGTCTCCTATATACGGAAGTGATCTTTAGCCCACTACTCCACCATAGAATTTCCACCTTTTGTTTAGATTTGAATATTTATAATGACCTTTACCTTTACTATTAATTTACTTGAACAGAACATTAATTTTCAGAGATAAAACTATTTTGATTTTAATAGCTTTTTATTTTATCTAAAATGGATGCTGTATTGAAAAGGAAATATAAAGGTTGCTTTTAGAACTAAAATTGCATGGGCAAAATAATTTTTGCATATGATATATAAAAGCCAATGCTTATATAAAAATTGCATACACTTGCAATTAGCCATTGCCAATGCCCATATGCAATAGCTTACCTTTATTAAGTTGTTGTTTTAATATTGCAATTTTATTGCTTTTAAAATCTATGTTTCCAGATTAGGAAACACTCATATTCCATGGTGTTAAAGCATTAGATTAATGGAATTTTATTTTAAGCAAGGGCAACTGATATTATTGACACATTATCTATCTTTTTTATTTTTTTGTTAAGTGTTTCCAAAGGCATATTAATTTAAAAAAAAAAAATGTCACAGAGAAAAATAGAGTCCAGTGGTAAGTAATGAATCTAACCCTTTGTTTGGAATGGGGAAAAGTGGAAGTAAAAAATGGGAAGGAAGGAAAATAGGAGAAAAATTTAAAATTCATTATATAGTGCAGGATGGAGTTAAGACACAAGTAAACTCGGATGAAAACTTTCCATGGAGCCACTATTTTCAATCCTCTTAAATTGGAGAGGAAGTATATTTTCAATTTTATTGCTCTCGTTTACCATATCTCACTTGCTAGTATATTTTTTATACATATATCAGTAATTTTATAATACATCTCTTGTTATCTTTATTAACAATGATCACTCCTTTACTTTCCCTTTTCTCGCAATCCAAACACATTTAAATTAATATTTTTCATTATAATTCTTTTCCTTGTAATTCTTTCGTTCCCAATTTTTTTCCTTCTGTTTCTGTCCCCAGCAAACAAATCGTAGAGAGAGATATACACCAACGTCCATCCTTAGTTGCACTATCCCTTGGAGATGGAGGTGGCAGTACTTGCTGAGAGTACACGTACTATCTTTTATTTCCCAGTTGCCACCAAAAGTATCCCATCATCATCTTAATGACAATTTATACCATGTCAATTTTTTGGAAAAAGACAATGTGGAAACGGACAAATAGGATATTGATGGTAATAACTAATGATGAAAAAACACTCTTATCTTAATGGTGAAGCATTTTGGTAAAGCACAGTTAATACTTTTATTGATAAACACGGATCAAGTCATACAATAAATTGGTTTTAAGACATTATTATTACAATTGTATCCTAATATAAAGAATAAAATTATTTATCAAAGGATCAAAATCTAATGTCAAGTTGAAATAGAGGACAAGATTCTTTAATGATTGAAGTAGAGAATAAAATTACTTAGCGGTTTGGACATAAAAAAAACTTTATATAAAGTGATGCAAATATAAAATAAAAATTATGGTCCTAGCACAATAATGAAAGATTTTGGATGCCAAGTTCATAGAGCATTTATAATCAAGTATATATATTTTTATCCTCTATATGACAGTGATACGGTATTTACTATTTTTATAATATTTATCTTTTATATCTTTAATTTTATTATTTTAATAACATTTATCTTATATTTGAACTACTAAAAATTTCATCTTCTACTTAAATTTGATCTCAAATATTCGCCATTTAATGTGGAATTTTTCCTAATATAAAATATTAGTTTGCTATTATATCACTCACTTCCAGAGAGTAAGCCAAATAAGAAAGGAAGTCCAACATCCCTTTTCTAAAGCAAATCTACCATGCCATTTTATCCACAAACCCTATTATTTATAAAAGCATATTATAGTTCATTTATTTGCTATAACAATAATTCTATTCTCTCTTATTCTTTTATGGAATAGTAATTACAGCATTTACTTACATTTTAGGTCCATGTTATAAAAAAAATTAATGAATGACAACTTAAATATTAGTACATTTCCATTCGGTTTCTCATAAATTATTATTATATCACTACTATCTTATTCCATTGAAGAAAAGAATAAAATGGTTTAAAGACAACAAAGTTCTTGGGGTCAATTTTTTTTAAGTTTAAAATTTATTTTATTTTATATTTTAAATTTGAGCTTTCTCTTAAGAAGATAGATGTAGATGGGAACCAACCCGTTCCTAGTTCCATGAATTTTTGGAATTGGAACCTATCAATTTAGGTCCAATTTAGGGTTGATGTTGATCGTGGATGAGGTCTAGCATCGACTACAGTCCCTTTTTTAATCTTACTCGAAAATTTGGTAACATCAGATGTTAGTTTGAATTAGAGTAAGCAAAAGTTCTAAACTAACTATAATCGAGCAAAAGTACATCTATTATAGTTTAGTAAGAAGAGATGGAGACTATCTAACTAAAAATTGAACCAAACACCTTTAAAAGCAACATAAAAGTGATTAATGTTCTACTATTATCTTATTTTTGAAAAGAAATTATTGTACTTTATACTGCTCTTAAGCTTCAATATTATACATTTCTTTTTAATAGGTAAATTTATGTATTTTAATTTGCTATCTAGGTTCAAAAGATGGATCAAGTTTATCTTCTCTTACCATATGATGATAGGAGATTTTCAACTATCTAGCTCATGTTTTTGAATGATGGTATAAGAAAAAGCACAAAAATTAATGGAAATTGTTGAGTAAAAGGCCATTTAGAGGTTGGGAAAATTGATGGATTTGAGAGAAGGCATAAAATATAATTTGGAGAGAGTAGGAGAGATAAGGCTTTGTAAGTATATGTAGTATGTGCATTTCTTTTCTTTTGTTTTCTATTCTTTTAGTGGAAATTATCAACATCCTCTTTAAAAGTTTAGAAGGTAAAAAAAAAAGGTATACCTTGATGGTTTGCGAGATGTATTCTTATGAATATGAAAGTTTAAGAGCGTAATTTGCTATTTCTCCTAAATATAATAATAGAGCATGCATAATATAACATGTAACCTTTTTAGTAACTTGTATGCCAATGTGTTCTGGAATGTTTTACGTTCGTGAAGATTTTATTATCCATTTTACACCCAAAACTTATTGTATAGCGTTCTACACTTGCCTTGTACCCTATAATCTATAGATTTTATAAAGTATAAGGTACCCGTTGGAACCTTTATTTTTTCTTTTAAAAAATAAAAAAAGAAATCTTACTTCAAAATATTATGTTAAATGTATAACCAATATCAAACTTATAACTTTACTACCACTGGACCAACTAATAATAGTGAAAGGAATCAGATCATAGCACAAACAAATGATTACATAATCCATATGTACAAGAAATTAAATATAATACCTTCTTTAATAGCGTAAATATGCTAAGAACTGAAATGTTTGTAAGATCATAATAGATTAAGATTAGTAAGAGAGAGAGAAAGAGAGAGATAAAGAGAGTGTGTGTGTAAAGGAAGAGAAATGGTTCCAACAAAAAAAAAAAAAGGTAAGATCATGATAGATTAAGATTAGTAAAAGAGAGAGAGAGAGAGAGTTTGTGTGTAAAGGAAGAGAAATGGTTCCGACAAAAAGAAGAAGAAGAAGAAGTAGAGGAACTAAATAGAGTACAAGCAACGTATAGTCTTAAGATTTTATCATGGGCTAGGTTTTTGTTGTAATTTATATAAGGCTAAAAAAATGTAATTTTTTATTTATAAATATTATTCAATTGTTATTATTATAAGATAAGTACAGGATACCCTAGAACTTTTACCATGCATACTTTAGATAACAAGTTTTAGGATGGATATAGGATACCCTAAATTTATACATGTGCCATATCCTATAGAAGTAGGTACATGAAATGTCCCTATTCAATGGAGTAAGATCTAGATAGATATCCCATACAATAAGGCTACCTACTCACTTCTAATTAATATTTGTGACTTAATAAGTCCACAAGGTACGAGTTAGGAGGGAAGAAGGACTAAACCATCCAGTGATTAAGGAATAAATTAAATCTTAATGCCATCAAAGAAATTCCATTACTGCATGATGGTTTTGATATTAAGTTAAAATAGTTTGAATTTATAATTAAGGGGAGAATTTCACAGTAACGTCCTCTAATTTAAGAGTTATGACCATGGCGAAGAAAAACCCTAGAGACCCTTCTCTCTCAACATCAAAGGATGAATATAGCAATTGTGCTCAGAGGAGTCACAAGCAACAAGCAACAAAAAATGATGATCAATCAAAAGTAGTTGTTGATACCAAAAAGAGTGACTTGAAAAATAGCTGATCCTTACAAATATCTTTTTGTAATACAGTCTTAACTAATATTATGAAGCCATATGAGAAGTTTGTCTTCTCTGAGGTCAAGGGTAGCAGAGAAAGTAGGGAAATGGATCATGATATGAATGATGTATTAGAAGAGGATGATCATTTAAATAGTGATGTGAATCCAGGATTTTGTTATGTTAAATTCTCCAAATTGGAAAGAGATATTATTTGTGTTCCATGGCAACATGCTTTCATTACAAAAGTGATATGATTGAATCTTAGTTACGAACTAATATATGATTTGATAAAACGAATGTGACAATCATCAAATAATCTAAAACTAATACATATAGGATTTAGCACTTATTTAATCTCCTTGATAATGATCTAGATTACCAATGGATAATAAAGAATGGACCTTGGTTCATAAATAGCTACTACCTAGCTTTAAAAAAGTAGGAATCGGATTTGAGAATGGATCACGCTTCATTTAATGCATTTGTGTTGTAGGTTAGAATTGTAGGTCTCTTGGTTGAATATTATTCACTCTGAGCTATCCGTAGAATTGGTAAAAAAATTGGTCCAATCTAAAGATATGACTCCTACATAGTGGGATTGAAACAGGGTAGATTTGTTGGATTTTATGTGCAAGTCGATATTAATATTTTATTAAAACATACATTAGTGATTAATAACAGTTATTATTAAATTCAATATGAAGGTTTGCTTAAGCTTTATAAGTTATGTAGTCGTATTAGCCATAGTAAAATGACATACCCCAATTGACAAAAGGAGGAAGAGGAGGTAATTGAATCATTAAATGAGAACAAGGAAGATATGAATGAGGGGGAAGAAGAGGGTACTAATATGGAGGTTGAGGATTCATTAAATATTGAAAAGAGGGCTAAGACCCTTAGAAGTTTGAATGAGGCACAAGTAAATGGTGAATAGGTGGTAGTAGCAGGTGAACTATTGAAACCTACAATAATTAATGGGGTCAAAAAAATTTTGAATGAAAGGGAAAGGTCAAAAGATACACAATACAATGAGTAGATTAAAGTACAATACAAAAAGGCTGTGTATGAAAGCAAGGAAGTCAAAACCACATGCTAAAATTTAGGATATAACCATAAGGGGAAAGGAACAACATTCCTTACATTTAATAATGATACCTTTTTTGGTGGAAAATGCACGATCTTTGATAGGTGAAGAGATGGAAGGGGAAATAGTATCTTTAAAAGATATGGATGTAACCTTTAAGAAGTTTAATGAAGTAATTGCTCCTGAAGTTATATCATGTAATGCAAAATTGAATGTTTCTCTTACTAAGCAAATCTCATCTTTTGAAGAAAGGAAAAAAAAATTTAGTGACATCCATCAAAAAACTTACACAACAAAATGGTAAGGATGTTAGAAGTGGAGATTCTTTTGCAACTTCTACATAGTAACTCATACATCCGAGAACTCCATTCGGACAAAGAATGTAAGAAATCTACATAGGTTGGTGTTAACAGCTGGTATAACTATTAAAATCACGATTTTACTACTCATTTGAATAAGTAAAATTATATATCAAAATTCATAATTTTATCAAAATTTTGCACTAAAATGATTTTATATCCAGTTTAATTAAAAAAATCATAAAATCATAAAATCGTAAACTTGTAAAATCGTATAGTTGACTTATGAGTTTGATAACTATTACAACTAATGGTAGCAAAAGTTCAAGGGATAATCATGCACCAGATAAAGTAAAGAAAGGAACAAGCTCTAGAGGTCCTCTTCCAACCAATTATACGAATAGCGAAGACTTACAACCAAGGATAGTAAATCATCAGAGTCACAAACTAGAGCTTGATGGTGAAAATGTCAATGTTTTGCTTGGATATAATGGGGGGAACATCTTAGACTTAATGGAGTAGACATACAAATTATTGGTAGACAAGATTTACTTGCAGGTAGTGATACTTGTAGATGTGCAAAGGATTCCATTCACCATTTTAATAATGGAGGAAGGAGAGAAATCAATGCTTATCACAACATGGGAAATGTAGATGATGCTACTACACATGCTGTTCTAACCATGCTATTGGAGAATGAAGATTAAAGTTTTTCGGAAACATTATATTAGAGACTTCTTGTATAGAATGACTACATCCATGGTGACTTCTGATTTTATGGACACATTATCCTCTAAGATGCAATGCTTGTCTTTTAGGGCCCTTGTGTGGAATGTTAAGAGGGTTAACTCTAAAGTGCCGAAGGAGAACAATCCGAGACTTGAAGATCCAGTGTGACCTACAAGTCCTAATCATCTTGGAGACTAAAATGGACTAACAAGCAGCAGAAAATCTCTAAGAGTATTTTAGGTACAGTCGTATGTTCTGCTTTAAGGTAAAATGTTTCAACAGTAGTATAATTTTACTTTGGAACATTGAAATTCATTCCCTACATCTCTTAAGTAGCAAATTGTTATGGAAATACAGGTACATAATTCTTCTTCTCCCTAGTTTCTTTCAACTATCTATGCAAATTGATCTAGAGATCTTAGATGCTTGTTGTGGGTAAAATTGTATGAGTAGGCGAGAAAAATTTCTAGGCCTTAGCTATTGATAGGAAATTTTAATGAAATTTTAACTCAAGAGGAAAAGTGGAAAGGAGTAAATATTGTCCAAAGTAGAGTATAGAACTATTAGAAACCTAGGATTTATTGGACTATTATTTGTGTGGTCTAAAAGATAAAAAAAATTGAATGAATTAGTCTAAACCCAATTCAATAGAGCTTAGGCAAATTATGATTAGAGAAAAATGTTTCTAAAAGCTAAGCTCTTCTACCTTTCTTATAATCAGTCGAACTACCTATCAATCCTTCTTAACACAAACTTAAATTTTAAGGGAGGCTTAAAGCAATTAAGGCCCTTCAAATTTTAGCCAATGTGGCTAGATCATCCAAGGTTTAAGCCCTTTTGTGGCTAGTAACTAAAATAGGCCCCAACATTAATTATGTGGAGGATCTGCCTAAGTTTATTGATTCCTTAAAAACTTGGCACAAAGAAGTGTTTAGTATCCTCTATATGAGGAGGAAAGGCAATGGAAAACTATGTAAAAATCCATAAAAGGTTATTTGATAGGCTAACACAAGCTCTCATTAATAAGGAATGATGTGTAAATGAAGAATTATCTTAGATCTTGCAATAGGAGGAAAAAGTGTGCGTAATTAAAGCTAAAACAAGATGGATAGTCTAGAGAGAAACTTGGGCAAAAATCCATAAAAGGTTATTTTAGTTTGTGTTAAGAAGGATTGGTAAGTAGTTCAACTGATTATAAGAAAGATAGAAGAGCTTAATTAATGTGTGTTATAAAAATCCATAAAAGGTTCTTTTATGCTAGTATGGTAGCACAAATATCCAAATCCAAGATTTGTGGACTTTTTGATTCAATAAGAATCTAGGTTAATAATGAAGAGGGCATAAAAAAACTCCTTCTCCAATTTTTTTTGGCAATCTTTATACATCTGAATGCATTTTTATGAGAAGAGAGATATCTTGTTAGAGAAGCACATAGAAGGTCATTCAAGAATAGAAAAAAGAATTCCTACAATGTCCTTGGTCACATGATAAAATTAAGAAAGCACTATAGTGCATTGCTAATAATAAAACCCCTGGCATAGATGGATACAAAAAAAAAAAAAAATGTTAGGATCTAGTTAGGCAAACAGTTTGCAAGACAATAGGAAAAACTTTAGAAAACTGCGACAAGCTATCTCGGTTGAATATCAATTTGTTGGTTCTCATTCTAAATATCATTGGTGCAAATAAGGTAAAGATTTCAAGCCAATAAGCTTGTATACCACTATGCACAAGATAGTGAGTAAGTGCCTTGTAAACTGATTAGGACCAATCTTATATGATTTGATCCGTTCTGAATAATCTAGTTTTATCCCTAGATGAGCTGCCAAGGATAACATTATTCTTTTCCTAGAGGTCTTTTATTCTTTAAGTTGAAAGACAAGGGGAAAAAATTGGATGGTACAAAAACTTTATTTAGAAAAAGCATATGATTGTATGGAGTGAGACTTTCTTTGGTATACCTTAAATGCTTTAAATTTTCCTACTTCTTAGACCAATCTAATTGGTTCTTACTTATCATCAATATAGTATCGTATTATTTTCAATGGATCAATGATGGACCCTTTTATTGCCAGTAGAGAATTAAGGTACGGTGACCCTGTATCTCCTCAATTGTTTATCATAAGCGTGAAGATTTTGAGAAAAATTATACACAAGATCGTGGTAAAGGGGAGATGGATGCCATTGAGGTTAAGAAGTATGGATATGCACATGTTGCACCTTTTCTTTACAGATGATGTAAGGATTTGAAAATTTATCTAGACATAAAGTGAATTATGAGAAGTCTTGCTTATTGTTCTCAAGGAATACAAGAATATATGTCAAGACAAGAATATCCAATGTTTTTGGAATACAACTGAACTTAGATTTTGGAAAATATCTCAATATTCTAGTAAAGGGGGGGTCGAGGTTTGAGGGAAACTTACTAATGGGAGCTTAAATTTTATTTTGACAAAGATACGAAGAAAACTAACTAGGTGGAAATCCAAGTTTTTAAGCATGTAGAAATCTTTTGGCTACATCTACTTTTATTCATAGGTGGTACCAATGTCAAAGGGTTTTACAGATAAGCTAGTGAAGATCCATAGGGATTTTATTTAGAGCAGCATATAGGAAGTGAAAAAACTTCACTAGATAAATTGGTCCAAATTAAAACAAGCAAAGGATGGAGGAGGATTGATACTGATGGATATTAGGAGGACGAACTAAGCCAATTTTGCTAAACTGGCATAGCAACTAAAGGGGAAGAAGCTCTTATAGACAAAGTTTATTACTTAGAGATATAGGATCAACCAAGGGAGAAATAGGAGAAAAAAAAAGATCTCTATTATATTCTAAGTTAGGAAAGGCAATTGATTAGGTAGATGGGAAAATTCATTTTTAGCAGAAGAATGGGAAGAATACAAAATTTTAAACTAATATTTGAATAGGGGAAGAAAGGGCGAATAGTTGGCTTCATAGGCTACTTAATAAGTATAATGATTCTCTATTAGTTAGTTAAGTTTAGGACAATAACTCTGGATGGAATGAAGATGTTATTGGTTATCTCCTTGATAATTTGATTTGTAGTAGGTTAGGAAACTTATTTCTAAACCTAAGGGATGAAGAGGAAGATGTTAAACGATGGACTTTCTAAGTTAATAGTGAACATCTACCTACCTGGAATTATATTGAGATAACTAAGCATCAGAAGATAGTAGAAACTAAAAGGGGGTTTAGAAACTTCCTACTTACATGAGTACATAATTCTTAATTTGGAGAATTTTGCAAAACGATTTGACAACGGAGGACAAAAATGTCTAAACTTTTGTTGACTATGCCCCATTTGCAAATGGGAAGAGGAGACAGTTTAACATGCATATATGAATTGTAGTTGGAGTACACAGAATTGGAACATGTTGGGGGATTCAAGTGGATAATAGGAAACACAGTTTTGAAGACTTAAAGAGTTGGATACAAAGACATTGTAAGAGAGCCAAATTAGATTGGAAAAGAGCATCCATCACATCAAGTTTATATCATTACCACAATTAAGGGTATTTGGAGAGAAAGGAATAGACTAATATTTAGATAGGGGCAAGAGGAAGAGAATTTTATAAAGAAGATTCATAGGGAGGCACATGAGTGGTGGGCTCTCAATAGAAGGGAGAAATTGCAATTGTGAAAACATAGCCTAAACCAAAAGTGGGTTACAATAGAAGAGGGATGGGTGAAGTTAGAGTCATACAATATAGTAGTAAAAGGAAGACATACGGCTAGAGTTGGAGTAATATGCAAGATTCATCAAGATATTATTATATGGGTTATGCACTAGCAGTTACGAAACCTTTTATCCGTAGAAGCTGAACTATAGGTGACTGAAGAAGGCCTTAAATTAGCAGATCAATATAGATATAGGAAGATGATTTGCATTGTAGACTCAAAGTAAGAGTGTTGGAATGGATACAAAGCACAAAAATTAACATTGATTACTGCCATGTAACATTATAGGAATGTAAACTTTTATCTCAACCGTTTTGAAAATATTTGTTTTTGCAAGGTTGATTGCTAAATGAGTGAAGCGGTAGATTATATAGCAAAAAAAGTACTCTAGCTCTTGGGAAATTATTACTTTTTAGATGTTTTTCAATATTTTTGTCTTTGTATAGCTTTAATAGTTACAAACCGTTGTTTAGTACGTTAGACTATAGCGTAAGGGACCATAGTCCCTACATTCTTAATATTAGTTGAGGTTTTGTTGTTTTGTATTGTTCTAACTTTGCTATCGCCAAAAAGTGTTTCTTTTTATGATGATTGAATTATTAGTTCACCCCAAGGAAAAAAAAAAATGTCCTTCAATTTAACTAGAGAGAGGATAATTTCTTCTCAAACTTAAGGGATTCCACTTCCAATTAATTAGATAGAAATAATTTTGCATTTTAGGAACATGCAAACATTCATGTTACAATTTGAGAAAAATGGGTGCATGCAAAATTTACATTGATATCATTCTTTTTAATTATACATGCAATTTTAAGATAAATTAGAGTTGATAAATAAGGTGATTTTAGCACCATTTTAGTGGTTTTGTGCACATGTATTTTTTGAACAAAAACTATCAATGTCCTCAAATTGTATCGATTTTTAAAAATTTAAGAAGTCAAGAATTACACTTTAAAAGTTTAAAAAAAAATTTGCACCTAGATAAAAATTTAATGGGAGAAATTTGCAATTCCTCCTTACATTTATCATCTATTCATTTCGAGTCATATTTTATTTGTGTACGAAATTGTGATAATTAAATATCAATTGAAGGATTAGTTGGTAATCAAATTATACACTTATAAAATCTGGTACATTATTATTATTATTATTTTCTAGTTTTGTCTGTGATATTTACATTTTAAACATTATATATAAGAAATAGATTCTCTAAAATATTTTAAGTAAAGCTAAAAATTCAGTAGTTGAGATTGTTCAAAATTTTAAATTAGAGATAGTAACTTTAGTAGATCTAAATACTTACATATACTTTTTATGATGCTTAAAGATTATTGTAATATTTGACTTTGACTTTAGTGGTAATTATTAGTCTATATTTATCAATTGGATACTTAAGGGTGACTTAAGTACCATATAAGCACCTTAAGCAACTTTCTTTTTTGAGCAACTCCTCACTTAAGAAGTATTTCTCTTATATTACTTACCATTTCTTTAAATCTTTTATGGATCTTATATTATCACTGTTTCATCTAAAATCAAAATATGTTTTAAAGATTTTTAAAATATAAAAAATTCATTTTATTATTTTTGTATGTTACAATAGTAATTCTTTATTTATAATTTGAGAAAAAAAAATTAGAAAAAGAAAAATATATAAGAAGGGCCAAGTCTAATATAATGTCAAACAAAAAAGGAGACAAAGAAAGGGTGCTTAAATAAGCACCCTAGCTCTTGTAAGCACCTACTGGTGCAAGTCAAATATAAAGGATATTATATGCTTAGTATGAGAATTTTTTCTAATCATTCTTTATAAACTTAACCTTCAACATTAAAACCTCAATTCCTTGCAGTGTCACCACCATCTAGACCTGCACAGTGCCTGGTGAGGCTATACTAAATTATCCATTACCCAATAACATTATACCTAGATAGACAGAAGTAGTACGAAAATTTGACAACTTAAAATCCATGCCAATCATATCTAAATATGCATCCCATGCAAAATTTCATAGCTGAAACTATCTTTCAACATCATGTGGTTCATCATCAACAACTAGCCCAAAAATTTTCATTAATCTTTAGTGTTGCGTTTTTTGCTCATCTTTCACTTGCAACCTCTGGCCTCTTTTCATCGTCAAAGAGATCCCAAATCTCCTCTAAGCTCTTGCCTTTGGTTTCAGGCAAAAAGAAGTAAAAAATGGCCGTGGCCGAAGCCATTATTCCTGCAAGCACAAAAAACATCCCTCCAAATGTAATTTCCCTTGAAATGCTCAGAAACGACATCGCCACTACCCCACTCACCAACCGGTTCACAGCTATGGCCAGGCTCGTACCTTGGGCCCGTAAATGGTTCGGAAATATCTCCGAGGAATACACCCACGTGATGGGCCCGAGCCCGATTGAGAAGAACGAAACATCTGCACAGACGGCCAACACGCACAATGCGATAGCCCATGTTGGCTTGGTGCCTGATTGCTCAAGGAACTTTGAGCACAGGCCCAACCCAGCTAGGCAAACTGCCATCCCGGCCGAGCCCAAAATCAAGAGTGGCCGCCTACCAAAGTGGTCCAAGAAAAGGGCTGATACGAAGACAAAAAAAGCCTTTGCAAAGCCCATGATTATAGTGACCCCAACAAGCTGCTGGCTACTGCTTATTCCAGCATCCCGAAAAACTTCCGGGCTGTAGTAAACCACCGCGTCATTCCCGGACGCCTGCATGAAGAAGTTAATCCCAATGGCAGCAAGGAGGATTCTCCGAACGGGCCGTGATGGTCTAATAAGAAGTTCCCTCCAAACCCCTTGCCCATGAAAGTGACTTGGGCCAGGCCCTCTTGTAGAAACAGCTTTGGTCATTTCATTGAGCCTCATTTCAGCTTCAGCTTCTGTTTCCGATGTTTTGATCAAAACCTGTTTGGCTTCTCCTAATCTCCCTTCCATGATTAACCACCTCGGTGACTCTGGCATTACCAAAACACCAAACCCTATTGCAATTGCAGGAATTGCAGCTAACCCAAGCATAAGCCTCCAATTTATATCAGGATCTAGTCCTGATAAAACATAATTCGATACATAACCAAGTAATATACCGACATTTATGAACACTTCTGGCAGAGAAGAGAGGAAACCTCTAGTCATAGCCGGAGAAAGCTCGGCGGCATATACCGGGGCAATCATAAGGGCATAGCCAACACCAATTCCAGCAACTACTCTTCCACACATTAGGAAAGTGAAATTTGGTGCTAGACCCATCAATAGGGCGCCTATTAGGAATGTGGATGCTGCTAGGACTATGGTGTATCGACGGCCTATACAATCCGATGTCCGACCCGAGGCTAGGGAACCAATCAAAGAAACCACATTCAGGGAACCGACCAAAATCTCAATTTGAGTTGATGTGATCTTGAGACTCTCCCGAATATACAGAATAGCACCACTCATCACACCAATATCTGCATGTAGCAAATGAAGCAATAGATGATATCGGACAAATACGATAAAAAAATTTATTCCCAAGAAATCACTATTTAGAAAGAAAATTGCCGAAAATGAAATTTCGAGCTAGATTTTCACCTTATCTAAAAGCTTCATTCCCTTAAATCGCTGAATTTGTCAATTAAAATGTAAAGTTAGCACCCCGAAAATTCCTTTAAAAGAACAAATACCACATATTTTTCAGAAAAGGAAGAAGCTTGTTTGAATAAAAATATAATGGCCCGAAATACCAACTTATCACAATCTTCAAGGTAGATTATACATTAAAAAATGTGCTTATCTAGTTTATTGATTACTGTTCGGAAAACTCCTTAACTTTTTTCCAAATACAATAATAGTCCCAAATCTGCATATCAAACTAACAATATACTAAGTTACAGCAATTTACAAGCATAATCAGAAAAGGGAATACTTATCTATCAAGTACTTTAAGCCAAATAAAGTGTAGAATGAAAGAAAATCGAATTTAGAACTAGAAACTTACCATATCCCAAAAGAATGGAGTTTGTGGAAGCTAAAAGAGCACTCCAAAGTGCATATCTATTGAGGCGGTTGTTCCTAGAAACAAAACCAACCTCAGGATGTGGTTCTTGGGTCCTTCCATCCTTCTGGTTCCATGGTGGTGTTTTTTCTGTTTTAGCATTTGTCTGATCATGTTCTGACAAAGAACTAGGATCCGTTTCATGAAGGAGGTGTTCATAGAGGTGTTTGTTGTCTTGTTCTCGCATGACTTTGAAAAAATGAACGCTGAAAACTTTAGCCGATTTTTGGAAAGAAAAGAAATGCTCATGTGAGGTAGGCCTTGGCCTTTGTGCATTTAATAATGTTGTCTTGTGGTGCGTTAATGGTTTTTTCTTTTTATTTTATTCTAAAGCTGTTCTCACCAGAAAAATAAATTAAAAAAAAAAAGAAGATATTTATTCAACGTGTCAGGCATGCATTTGATCGGTTACTTTATAAGAGCATAGAAAATACCCGGAGAAAAATGTGGAGTTACAAATATGGCTATATATATATATATATATATATATAGGTATTCTTGGAGTATAAATTTTTAGGTAACGTTCTTGGAAAAAAAAAATAGTTAAAGTTAGGAGGAGATGACAAGCTGGAATATTTATATATATATATATATATATATATATTTTTAACAAACTCATGTCTTGTGTTTCACTATGTTTTGTATTTTATCACTATTTATCACTAATAGTCAAGGACATATAGTTTAGAAAAATTAATTTAATAAAGTAATAATGATGTATTGAATACAATAAAACCATTATAAATTAATAATATTGAGAATATTAAATTCTATTAATTCATATAGGTATTAATTAATCAATAAATTAATAATTTATTAATTTAAAGAGTACTGTAATTATATAAAAGCAAATATTGATAGTAGCGAAAACTCTTTACAATTTTTTTGCTACAATTGGATAGTATGACATTAGAGTTTTTGAATGCAATAAAAAAAAAGGTTAGAGATGAAATCCATCTAAATTTTAATTTAAAAAAAAACCCATAATGATGGATTCATATTTTACTAAATTATCCTAATTATATTTGTAATGTTAGACAAATTAATTTATGATATTAACGAGAATATAAATTTATATAATAGTCTTCCTAAAAATTATCATCTTATTAATTTATCAAAATTACCAATTTTGTAAACCAGCCTGAATTGGACTGAAAAAATATTATTATAAAAACATTATTAATTTATCGAGTATTAACTTATGCAAGTTTAACTATAATACATTATAAAATTATTAAAAGAAAAAAAAATGAAGTTATTGGGAATAAAAGAAAATAAATTATGAAAGAAAGTAATTTTGAAATTTACCAATGTGTTCTTAAATACGTAATTTTCAGAATGATATAATTGAACTGAAAATTTTAAAAAGGGACGAATTTGAAAAACAGCATAGTTTCCTGTCAAAATGACTCTAAATCATTGATATAGAAGGAATTCTCAATAAAAACACATATTCTCTCCACGGTCCAGTCCTTCCATCTCTACACCGACCTTCTTTTTCGTTCGTTTTTTTTTTTTTTTTCCTTTTGTTTTGGTTGGCCAACCTGCACCTACTTAACAATCATGCTGAGATTCGCATTTTGCCAAAATTAAAATAAAATATGACTACACCATGTTGAAACTTATATATTATTTGTGATAGGGATATTCGTGCCAAACCCTCTTTATTAATTGCCTTCATTTTCAGTTAATATCACGAAATGGAGTATCATATTTATACATTCAACATCCTTTTATATGATACATACAATTTTTTTTTCTTTTCCTTTTTTGAATTTGTAAACGTCACTTGACGGTATACGAACATCATTTTCCTTTGAAGGTTGTTTCTTACAAAACTATACGCTAACAAATACCGGACGTAACTGTACCTCTTGTAAAAATATTATAGCCATAAAATTTTCAATATATCAAGAGCCAACTATGGAGAAGGAGAGATTCGAACTCCGATTTATCTCAATAAAAAATCAATAATAATATTATTAGACTATAATAGCCTTAATCAGGAGATCATATATTGAAAATTTCTTTTATACCATATGCCACTAATTTGGTACATTAGGTATAAGACTTTCACTATTTGTTTGTTTGAATTTCCAAAGTTTTATTATATTCTTATTCATTTGAGTCCATTATTATAAGGATGTAAATAAGCCAAATTACTCTTAAGATACATAACTTCAACTCGATAGTTACTTGCATTCAATTCGGTTACGGTTGACCCAAGTTTCAATTTATGTTACCCAAATAGTTTATTGAGTTGAGATCAAACTTTTAACATTTAGCTTAATAAACTCCAAGCATAATTGAACTTATGTCAAGTTTAAATATTAGTTAAGTTGAGTCAAATTTGAGTTCATTACATCTTATTGCAAGTTGATCTTGAGTTCACTGAGTATTCTTATAAGATGAGCATAAAAATTCCAAGTACAATGGAGGTTGAGTTAGGCTTAAATTTTGGAATTCTAACTCGAGCTTAAATTCAAACATGAATAAAGTTTGAACTTGAATAATATCTGTCTCATAAATAGAGTTTATATATATATATATATATATAAAAGTAAACTTGAAATTGCTCTCATACTATCCTTTTTCTTTCTTTTTTTTTTTTCCTTAAGTATGTAAGATGTCAAAGTAAATCAAAAGTTAAGAGACTACTCTTATTGAAATTAGAGTCAAAATTATTATGATAAATTAGCACATGTTAACACAAAAAAGAAAGGTAAAGGGGGTGGGCAAGCTAACATTTAAGAAGAGATCAAATTAAGTGAAGGGTAAAAGTATAAAAAAAAAAAACTAAATATTATAAATTTCAATCATAAATAATTTTATTGGTCAAACATAAATATGTTTACAAGATCTATTTATGGAATGGATTCATAACCAAATTTAGGTCTAAATCCATACAATAATACATCTATAAATAACTCTTTAACCTAGGTTTCGTTTATAGAAATTTATTTATAATTGTATCATTTCGTATTGGTATTAGCGAATGGATACCACGTTACCTCTTCAGTCCAAATTAGATCAAAGTGGTAAAAGTCCCTGTACGAAAATCGAAACGGAGGGATCTTGGATCCTGAATCTCGATGCTTCGCTTTTGTTATTATATTGGACCTTTAATCTGGACGGATGGAGCAGTGCTTTTTGCTTTTCTCAAAAGGCACTTTGTGTTGCAGGAGGACTTATTGGGAAGTGTGGGCAACACACGCCTCCTTATCCGATAGAGATTTTACGTCTAAAAATTACTTTTTTCAAACAACTATTGGCTGTAATCATGAGACGCAATGCCAAATTTAACGGTACTAATTTTGAATAGCTTCGTAATTATGGTGTATTTGTATTTTGAAAAACGTTTTTAATTTTTTTTTAAATGTAGATATCGATATTTTTCTATTTTAAAGTAGAAATTATTTTCTTTCATTTTAACTTACTTTTTTTCATATAGTTAAAATAAAAGAATTATAAATTATGATTAATCTCAATCAAACTGAATTTGCTATTCAAACTTATTCTATAAATTCTCTATCAAATCATTCACATTACATAATAAGAAAATTAATAGAGAAAAAGGACCATGCGCTTACAGTACATCGGTTTTTGTTGTTCTGGATATTTGGAAGAGAATGAGAAACAAGAGTGAGATTAAGAGAGTATGAAGAATTGGAAGTTAGACGAGAAACAAGAGTGAACAGCAAACTTGTGAACGGAGAATGAGATTCTAGTCCAATATAAATACTAGCATTCGCTATGGTGAAATAAAGGGGAAGTAGAGAGGTTAAGGAATAAGAGATTGTGATTTAACAATTTAAGGTTAGGTCCGGGTTTCTTATCCTAATTTGCCATAAGGAATACTGGGCTAAACATATTTATTGATATTAAAAATAAAAAAATACTGTTGCTTTTTCCTAAGTAAGAAGTGGCTTGATTCTTGTTAAAACGATCTAATGCTATTGGTGAACAAGGTAAAACACAAAAATCTAGTGGAGGAGCTATTAGGAAAGAGAGGATATTGACGGCTATGGTGGATAAAAGGCAAGATTAAAAGACACAAACTTATGTATAAGAATGGCAAAATGGGGATGGTTGAGAGCAGGCGAGCAAGAGAAGGAAGCGATTTACAACGAATTAAAAAAGAAAATCCAGGATGTAAAGCTTCATCTTATATGCCTAAAGAGCTCGGACTTTTACCAAACTTTCTCCTGATCACCTACCAGAGTGATATAAGAGATTCTTGAGTTGTCTTATCCATCTTTATTCATCTATTAGTGTTAAGAATTATAACAAGCGCAATATTAATTCTTGTCATAAGGAGCACGAGACGCACGTTAACATATACATAATGTACATGAAGAATCCCCATATCTATACCATTAGAGCTCCACTTTTCTTCTATTTCTTAATTTTTGTTTGAAATATTTTACATTCATTATTTTAACTATTTAATGATTCCGTTTTACAAATTTTACAATATTGGCTCACATGGCATATTGGATTAATTCTGCTTTATATACCACATCAGTCATTGTGTGATTTATAATTAAAATATTCCAAATTAGTGATGCATAGGACTAGGAGTGTAAAACTTGATTATATGTTTTATAAAACCGTTGAATGCACTATATTAACCATATTTTATTTAGTAAACTAGTTATTAGGTTCTTCTTTTTGAACAATAAATTTCCTCTCATTTTCATCACTTGTTCTGAAATTTTAAAGATCGATTTCCATTTATTTCTGTATATTTCCCACTTTCATCTCAATTTACCGAACATAATAGTTTTCCTTTCTTTTTTAAATTCCTTTTCTTCTCTACCTAATCAATCGCACGGTGTGAAAGGAATCTACATGCATACTTAATTTCGACATGTTGAGCAGTCCATTTTACTTTTTATAAAACCACTTCATGTAGTAGAAATTGGGAAGTGTGGGCAACACACGCCTCTTTATCCGATAAAGACTTTATGACTATGGAAGATGGCTGAAAGGAAAAAAAAAAAAAAAAGAAAAGAAAAGAAAAGAAAGAAAATTTTCGCTTATTCAAACGAGTACTAGCGACGTCAACGAGATGCGATGCAGAATTTAATTGCGTGTAAACGGTGTAATTCGAATGGTTTTGCAATTATAGGGTACTTACTTCATGGAAATCGTTCTTCAAACATTTTTTAATATTTATTTCAAATTAAATTGTACTTTCTTTCATATAAATCATAATAGTATTAAGAGATTACATGCAGTAATAATATACCTCCAACTCCAATATATTAAGAATAGTATCAAACTATAACAACTTAATGTAGTGATTAATTAGAAACCTAATTATTGTCTCAAGGTATTTGCTAGTAGAAATTAGACTTTGTGCGTCAGGTAAGCTTACAAAATGATGTCAAGGTATTGTTTAGCGTGATTACTTCAATGTTTAAGTCGGTATAATATTTGAAGAATATGGGATACTAGAGAGCAATAGATGAGCTTTAATGTGCAAAGTGTTAAGTAGTATTTACCATTAGGTGGTAACTTAGTATTTAAAGTGGAATAGCATTGGTAGTTAGAGGATAATTAGTGGTCAGAATCATTTTTTGCAAGTATGAGAGTGTGCTCGTGGTATCTAACGTGTCCTACATATGCCGAAGGTGATTATTAACTTGATCTCTTCTCCTTATTCGGTGTCTTTTAGTCATTAAAGAGCCTCTTAGGAGCTTAAGGCCTAAGCCCAAGGCAACAAGCCCTAATAGGTGAGGCACATTAGATTTGAATGAACTTAAGGGGCTCATATCTAAAGAGTCTTATTAACATTTGCCCCTAACCTCACCCCACCCCTCGGCCCGTAGTCTCATTGTCGAGGTGAAGGCAAGGAGAAGGGATATATGGGTCGCTTAAGCATGTGGTTGATCTAACTTGGAGGAGCTTGAGTTGGTGCTACCATAATGACGTGGTGAGGGTGTAGGTCTAAGTAAGCAAAAGGCCAAAGTGACGATGTTTGAGGCAGTGAATAGTTTAAGCGAAGGTGTCTGTAGTGGTGAATAATTAGGTCAAAGGTGCACAAGGTAAGAAAGGCCAATGTGTCAGCAATTGTCCAAAGCAAAGTGTTGATAACCCAAGCAGGATGGAGCTTTGGTTAGAGTGTTAAAGCAGGATACCATTGCATTTGGTCGGGTGGTTGATCCTAAGGTAAGTAGATTGAAACCTTAAATGGACGATTTAAGGTATCGATCAGGCCTGGCCAAACTGCACTCATCATAGACTAAGCAAGCATGATTACTCGATCCCAAATGTCGTGCTTCTAGGATGTTGACCAAGTGGAAGCTGGTGGGACCTTAGGGAAACTTCTTGTGGAAGAAACTTTTCAAATTCTGACTCTACTACGCTTATTTTCAATGCATTTAATGTAATCTGATAAGTGTCCTGTCTTAGCAAGCTAATGTATAGCTACATATGTTTTGCCTTTTAAAGGTGATCGTCCGATCAAACCTAACTCCATGTATCTACTCTGCAACATTCTAAGGGATTTGTGCTTATGCAAATCCCTATAACCTCCTATGTGGTTTCCTAGACGCTTGTCTTATAAATAACACGATCATAACGAAAGATTATTTGTCCGCAATCTCTCTACTCCATTACTGTGAAATTCACTCTTTTGCCTCAAACTTCTTTCAAGAACTTTTCAAACTTCAAGCTTCTTCATTGCCTTTTGCAAACATGTCGACTAACATAGGTGAGACAAGTTCGGACTCCAGCACATCTCTAACTTCGAGTCTATGAGTGATCTCTTCCCTAAGGGGAGAGGATGAAGTCTTGTTGCTGACATAACTTAACAACTTAACTAAGATAGCAGTGGAGGTGTTGGATAGGGCCAGGTTTATTAATGCTATCTCGAGGACGTATATATAAATGCCCCCCTTACCCCTCTGAAGGATTTATTTAAAGCACTTGAGATGGCAAGGGTCCTAATGGCTAGGTGAGTAAAAGTAAACCTTCTGCCCTCAGTTGGATTTTGAGTAACTTTATTGTTGAGTGTTACTTCCGGTTCCTTTCAAATTAGGTATTCTCTAAACCGATTAGTACTAAACCCTTACCTATTTAGTGTTAACCCTCGACTAGAATTTAAATAAAGTCAGTTATTTTTACATTTTGAAATTACTTTGGAGTTGCTACCTAACCGGATTCAAGAAAAAGTGTTAAGTTATAATCAATTGGGTGGATTGGTTATAACTTAGCTACTAGTTTATTGATTAAACCATTTTATAAAATAGTTTTTTTTTGAAAACCGGATATCTAAATCTTAGGGCTATTTTATTAAACTCTAAATTAGTACCACTTTTTAACTTTTCGAATTTAACTTTGCATCTTAAATATACCCTTTTTAAATTCTAAATAACTAATCATATTACACGTAACTAAATTGATTAATTTACACAACTATTTACAAAAATGGAAAAAATCAAAATTTTCTATATTTTAAGTCACCCCGTACTTGCATACGAATACCTACGTACCTACTATTTAAGATCAGACTTCCATAGTTTTTTTACAAAAAATATAACTGGTTGATTGATTTTAATTTTTGAACAAAACAGCCGAGTTTACGTTTTTACCCATTTTGATTTATTTAAAGAAATTTCCCAAAGAGTTTTAAATTGGATTTTATTTTTGGAAATTATAAAATACCTTAGTTTGGAAAATAGTTGATTTATTTTTATTTTATTTTCGAAAATTGATTTTCTAAGTGATGAAACAATTTTATTATTATTATTATATTTATTTATTATTTATTCCTCTAATTTTTTTTTTGTTTTTTTTGGCTAAAACGAGAAAATAAATAAATAAAACTAAACTAGATACTATTTCCCTTTTTTCTTCTTCTTTTCCTTTTTTCTCTTTTGTCTTTCCTTTTTTCGGTTCTTCTCTTTCTTTTTTTTTTCTTTTGTTAATTACAATTACATTCACTTTACAAAAAAATAAAATGATAAAAAAACAAATAAATAAAATAATACAACACCAAAACCAAAATATGAAATTGGGGAATGGACTGAACTACGTGCGGGTCAGTAGGTATGGCTCGGATCCAATTCGGGTTTGGTTTGGGTCGGATCAGTTTAGATTAGGTCAAATTTGGATTGCATCCAGTGGCATGGCGAAGGTGGTTTCACTTGGCTCCAAATGCCTAAACAAGCGGGTGACTTCGGTTTTATGCCTTTTTTTATTGGGGTTAGGGGGTGTAGGAGTGACGCCGTAGCCACACTTGGCCGTTGGTGGTAGTTAGAGTGGCGATCAAAGGTGGTGGATTGTTCTTGTATGTGTAATGAACAGCTAAGAGAAAGATGTTGTGTACATGTGTATGTGTTGTTACTGCTGTTCGGTAGATGTAAGAGAGAGGTGGACTCGGCTGAGAGAGAGAGAGAGAGAGAGAGAGAGTCATGAAGGTCCAAGAGAGAGAAATTTGTGAAGGTGAGAAAATCAAGAGAAGTGATGGTAGGTTGGTGTTCAATGAATGGCCGTGCATGTGGGGGAGAGTGTTCGGTTGTGATTTGTCTTGTGGTAATGTGTATGAGCGCGATGGAGAGATAGGGATGGGTGGCCATGCATGGAGGGTTTGAGGTTTGGAGTAGGTACGTGTTTCATGGTTTGGTGGTGCATGGGTACAATTCGATGAGAGAGAGTTTGGGGATAGGGGCATCAGGTCTATGTGTGTGTAGTTTCAGTAGATTTGTGGTGGCTTTGAGAGAGAGAAGGAGAGATCAAGTGAGATCCGAGAGTGAGGGAGAGTGTAGTGGAGAGAGAGATGGTAATGGGAGTGAGAGAGTTCAAGGAAATTTAGAGAGAGAAGGTTCTGTAAGGGAGAGGAAGTCAAGAGAGAGGGAGGTAGTGGAGAGAGAGAGGGGGATGGTGCTTGTGCGTGCATGAGTTTGAGAGAGAGAGAGTTCAGAGAAGGAAAGAGCAAACCGAGAGTGAGAGAGAGAGAGAGGTGATCGGAAAGTGTAGAGAGAGTATGTCCCCTTAGTGTACTTGTGTATGCCTCCTCAATCTCCTTAGTATGTGTGTTTTTTTTAAAAAGAATTCACCCCTCACCTCGTACCCCTTTGGTACGAATTCAGAATGGAGCTTTTTTTATCTTTCCAATTTGTATGTTTTTTTTTTTTTAAAAAAAAGGAAAGTAAAGGGAAGAAAAGGAAAGGGGAGAAAAATATGAGGGGAAAAAAAAATTTGTTGTCATGGCCAATCATAAAGTATTACATGTCGTAATTAGACACGTGGCCCAATGACGGCCTGACATGTAACTACACGTGGAGTTTAAGAGAGAAAAAGATAAAAAACAATTTTCATGACTTTAGTGAGTTTCAAACCCCTAAACTCCAACTAAACCCATCGCTTTATCTACGCACTTATCTATTAGGCTGTTAGCCGGTGTTTTGTCCAATTGCACATACGGATTAGGTCAACCTAGATTAAATTTAAATCTAAACTCAAGCCCAACAGCCTTTTATTTTAATTAAAATTCTATTCTATTTAAATAACTTAAAAATTTATTATTTTCTAAATTCCCTATTTTTTGTGACTTTTCAAATTTCTTATATATTTTTCTAAATTTTTCCATTGTTTTTATTATTTCTAAATTTCTTATTTTTTATACTTTTTTCCTATTTTCCTTTTTTTTTTTGTATTTTCTTAAACTTCAAATTTTTTCATTTTCTTTTTTTTTTTTGTATTTTTTCCTAAATCACTTATTTTGGGGATTTCTTTAATTTTTTATTTTTTTTTATTTTTTTCCTAATTTAGTACCCTTTAACCTATTCTAAAAATTAAAAAAAGGAAACAAAAATTAAGTGTCTACATTGAGTCGATCCTTGAGTGGCAATTATGGTTATCGGGTAGGGACGAGTAGGTGGTCCTATTATCAACGAGGCGCTTTGCAGTGTTTGAGAAGTGTTTAGAGTTTGTACAGTGCCTCCATCTAAGTAGCTTCGAGAAAGAGCTTTTCAACTTCCATTAGTGCAGTCCGACACAAGTTCCTCCTAATGGTTGGAGGGTGTTAAAGGCTTTTGAAGTGCTTTGTGAGTAAATGGTGATAAAGGCCACTCTCAAGTTTCTTAACCACTTTTATATGTAGAAAAACGTAAGGGGGTAATCGTACCTCTAACCTCGTCTTGGAAAGAGACTATTCTACGGCCTTATAGATTCAGTAAAGCGTTGGCAAGATGACTACGTAGTGGTTAACTTCCCCGAGGAGGTAGTTTTTAGACACGGTGGATCAAATTAGTTTAGACTAGGTCTCAAATGAGACTTAGCCTTAGTAATGTAGAGATTGTGCAAGAGATTCAAGTCTTCACGGCCTTCAGACATGGTTAGGAGATAAATGTCGTAGAAGTTGTGGAGAGATACTTTTTGTATTCGATCTCCAAGCTCTTCCTCAGTATGAAGAAAGCTATAGTGAAGAAATGGGTCAAAAGTACGGGTCCGGTCCTTTTGTGAACACCTTCGTTTGTTGTACTAGTATAGAAATGCTTTATTCGACGTCTCTTTTTGTAAAATGGGGGATCTTCCTTGTTTGTACCGGTCACAACGAAGTTAGTGAATGGTAGTAGTTCTTTCTTTTGTTTTTTCCTCGTTTTTCTTTTTCCTCACTATTTTAATCTTTTTTTGCAAGCAAAAATTTGGCTGCAAAGGTTCCCCATTCCTCTGTAGATGAGCTAATGAGCTACCGGCAGGTGAAGACTAAGGTATCTGATATGAAGGTTAAGGCAATTCATGCGAATTTAAGGGTTGGAGAAACCAATAGGGTCCAACTAATGGTTGTTACTCAGGGGATTACCATTACTCTCTAAGTAGAGCCATTAGCTCTGGAGCCTTTGGGCATGGCTCTTCTTTCCCCTACCCTCATCCCTACTACTAAGCTTATTATTGTGGGGTATAAGCCCATTGACATCGAGGAGCTGGATATATAGATGCTTACCCCTCTTAGGGGGAAAGAGGAGGAGACGGTTGAAGCTATCACCTTGTTTGAAGTGGCAAGGCAAAAGATGAAGTCTCTTGAGCGTTTAGGGAAGTAATGCTCAAAGCCAAGAAGTAGAGGCCTCTAGCAAAGGTGCCCTTAAGCTAAATGACTTAGTTCAAGTAATCAACAACTCATCCCTATGAGTGTATAGAAGAACTTGGTGACGAGTTTTTTGATGTCCTCAATAAGTTCAAATTCCTAGTGATTGAGTCAGACTTGTTCAAGGAAGTACGGTATGTCTCTCGGAACGAAGAGCTCTTGAACCTAAGATCAAGAGGGTTGGGGGAAAGCTTCTAAGGCCAAAGTGGGAGGTCCAAGCTAATGGCCTTACATTATGGTACTAGACTCTTAGCTACCAAGCCTCATTAGCAATTTATGTCCCTTGTGATTGGGCTGTCCTCAAGGAGTTGTCTAGGGTAGGTAAGGGCGACCCTATAGAGATAGCGAGCCATTTAAGTATACTCATGCAGCAGGTAAGCCTTTGCCTCTTTACTTTGATGCTTGTCATTGAACTAACCTTAGCTCGTGCTTTTTTGTAGTATTACGGCCAGGTGTTGCTTCAACTAAGCAAGTACGATGCTGCCTGGAAAGAGGTAAAAGGCTTTTAGGAAGCGTTGCACAGGGTTGAGAAGGACCTGTAAGAAGCAAAGTCCTCTACTAATAAATATTTAGATAAATTCACCAAAGTTAACCAACGCTTGCATTGCTCTTATGTGCAGGTAGCTAGGCTCCAAGGGCGATTGAAGGATGCAGAACAAGAGAGAGCAGCTACCAAAGACGTTGCCAAAGGGGTAGATGACCTAAGAGCTTAGCTTGAGAATGAACAAAGGACCAAGGCTCATCTCTCTCAAAGATTGGATGAGGAAAGGAAGGCCAAAGCCTAACTTAAGAGAGAGAACGCTAATTGAAGGCGTCAATCACCAAGTTACAAATCGAGCCGGCGATGAAGGCCTGCAAGTACAACAATGTCAAAGCTACTTCGTTGGAGCTGGCCAATCTGAAGGTGGGGTTAAAGCAGCAAGACTACGAGCTATAGGGGAAAGTTTCAGAGATGGAAGGGATCATCTCCAAAATGGAAAGTGGGGAGGTCCTTAGCGACATCGCTGTAAAGACGGCAGTTGTTGATTATCGGGAGATGGACAAGTGAATAGATGAGTTGGAAGACTTGTTCATGAGTGCCTAATTATACATATTTTAATTAGTGATTTTTCGTGATTTTTCGTGATTTTCTCTTGATATTTGAGTTTATTTTTAAATAATAATACTTAATTGAGTAAAATTTTGTTTTTTAAGTTTTAAAACGATCTACGCAAGAAAATGAGAAAATAGAAACAAATTTACTCAAATCAAAGCTAAAATGAGCAAGTTATGAAGGTTTAAAAATCAATACAGCCGAACGACATGACTATGTTACTTCCAAGAAAAATTGGAGTTAATTTTCAACTATTTTAACTTAGGACACAACCAAAGGACACGACCATGTTGTCAATTGTGTCGTTTCTAGTTTTAAAAGAAAACAAAAAGAAACAAACATGAATTACAGTTAAGTACACGACCAAAAGACACGATTGTATCCCCTATCATGTCTTTTCCAATCGACCTATTTTCTTTATCTCTTCCTATATAAAGCCTTGTTAAGGTTTGTTTAAGGAGAGAACTTTTTGGCACAAATTTGAAGGATTTTTTGAAGCCAAAAACAATCAAGAAAGCGAGGAGAAAAAGAATATTACAAGATTTAGTTGTGTTTGGATTTCATGATGCTTCTTTCTATTCTTTTCTATACTTTGCTTTTAGATTCCTATTTTGCGATGTATAGAGAGTAGATCCTTGGTATCTAGGTCTTGTGAAACCTAAATCTATTCATGTGACATGATTAGTATTTGATTAATTTAGTTCTTTATTATTTTCTTGATTTAACTATGTTTGCTTCATGATTTAGATTATTATTAATAATCTAAAGTTTGATATTTTATAAGAGAATTAAAAAATTTCTTATAAGATTAGATCTAAGCATAGTTGATGAGAATTGTTACAAAATTAGAGATAACTTGTAAGATTCTTTTGGAATTTGAAATTAAAACGTAGAGAATTCATTGTTCAATATTGTAATCTTAGATTGTGATATAAAGAAGGGATTTTACTAGGTAATTTTAAGGTTATGCTTAATTGGCTTAAGAAAGTGATTAACTTTAGTAGAAAATTCTCTCGCTCAAAAAAGATTAACGAATAAATTAGATTATCTTTAGAAAATCACATGTTAGATTTAGGGGATGCAAGAACTAGGTACAACATTAAATCTTGAATTAATTTCCAATCGAATTACTTTCTTGTTAATTCTTGAATTGCATCTTAATTAATCTTTAATTAGTTTTAGCAGTAATTTAGATTTACTATTTTAAGTTTCTTGAAATTTAATTTACCAATTAGATAATAGAGACCTAATGAGTATTAGTAGTCAGAGTTTTTGAGAGATCGATATTTGAACTTATATCTTCTATATTATAAACTAATTGGTACACTTACCTACATCACTTATCCACTAAATGCACTTGCTACATGAGGAGACAGTTGCTCTTCCATTATCTAAACCTCAACCTAAGCTTCTTGATTTTTTTGGATTCCCTTACCTTTAGGGAAAAGAAGGAGGTTGAAGTGTGAAAGAGGAAGATTGCTCAAACAGTTGACGAAATCTGAGGCACCCTTTTTGTTGTTAAGGTCAAGTATGATGCTTCTATATCCATTTCTATCCTAGCAGTTGGGTAGGAGGTTACCCTTGAGTGTACTTCTTGGAGTGATCAAGGTCGGGGTGATCGTCTTGCTAACTCTTGTTAGCAACCTTTAACCCCATCAGCAATGGATCAACACTTTGAGTAGATTGAAGCCTTAGACTTTTCGAAGTTACCAGAGTTAGCTGATCCTAGGCAATTCTTTTATTTTCCTTCTTGTATCCTAGGTCAAGATGTTGGCCTTAATTTTGTAATTTTCAAGTAATGAATGAAATTTCAACTCACTCATATCCCCTGTTGTGCACTTTGGCTTTTTCTCCTTTTTCTTTTTTTCCTCATTCTAGATTGTTTGAATATTTGTGTGCGAGAGTTCTTTCGTGCAAGGCGTGTTTCTCTTTATGAAGATTACCCTAGAGGGTTACGTTGGCTTCTCACCTATCTAGTAAGTAGGAGTTCCTCTATGCATGGAGTATTTCCCCTTACTGAAGTTACCTTAAGGCATCAAGTCAGTGGTGTTTCGATTTGCCTAGTAAGTGAGAGTTCCTCTATACAAGTAGTGTTTCTCTTTGCTGAGGTTACTCGAGGGGTCAAGTTGGTGGCATTTTAAAAATTTTATAATATTCACTCACATGGCATATTTTACCACATCAATGATTGTGTGATTTATAATTAAAATGTACCAAATTAGTGATACATAAGAGTTTAAAACTTAATTATATGTTTTATAAAACTGTTGATTGCACTATGTTAACCTTATTTTATTTAGTAAACTAGTTATTAGGTTCTTTTTTTAATAATAAATTTCCTCTCATTTTTATCACTTTTTCTCAAATTTTAAAGATAAAAATATTAAAAGTAATTTTTTTTTATCAATTTTCATTTATTACTGTATATTTCCCACTTTCATCTCAATTTACCAAACATAAAAATTTTCCTTTCTTTTTTAAATTCCTTTTCATCTCTACCTAATAAATCGCACAATGTGAGAGTCTAGATGCATATTTAAGTTCGACATGTTGAGCAGTCCATTTTACTTTTTTTTAAAACCACTTCATGCAGCAGAAATTGGGAAGATGGGCAACACACGCCTCTTTATCCGATAAAGACATTATGACTATGGAAGATGACGGAAAGAAAAAAAAAAAAAAGAAAGAGAGAAAATTTTCACTTATTCGAACGACTAATAGCGACTTCAATGAGAGGCGATGCGGAATTCAATTGCGTGTAAACGGTGTAATTCGAATGGTTTTGCGATAATACGGTACTTCATGGAAATCGTTCTTAAAACATTTTGTTAATATTTATTTCAAATTAAATTATTTTTTTTTTCATATAAATTATAATAGTATTAAGGGATTACATGCGATAATAATATACCTCCAACATATTAAGAATAGTATCAAACTATAACAATTTAATGTATTGATTAGTTAGAACCCTAATTGTCATCTTAGGGCATCTACTAGTAGATATTATGCTTTGTGCGTTGAGTAAGCCTGCAAAATAAAACACTATAAAGGGACACTAGAGTATTGTTCGGCGTGCTCACTAAAATGTTTAAGTCAGTATAGTGTTCTAGAGAATAGGGGATACTTAAGGGTAATAGACAAGTTTTAATGCATAAAGTGTTAAGTAGTCTTTACCGTTAAGTGGTGACCTGGTATTTATAATGGAGTGGTGTCAATAGTTGGAGGGCAGTTAATAGGTAGAATCCTCTTCTACAAGTATAGAAAAGTGGGCTCATGGTGTTTAATGTATCCCACATATATTGGAGATAGTTGTTGACTTGGTCTCTTATCCATATTTAATGTCTTTTAGTCATCAAAGAGCCTCTTGGGCTTAGTCAAGACGAGCCTAAGGCCTAATCTCAAGGTAGTAGGGCCTAAATGGTGAGGCACATTAAATTTGGACGGACTTCATAGGCCCATGTCTAAAGAGCCCTGTTAACACTTATCCTCCTTTAGTCTCATTGCCGAGGCAAAGGCAAGAAGAAGGGATATATGGGCTGCTTAGGCATGTGGTCAATTTGACTTAGAGGAGCTCAAGTTGGTGCTATCGTATTAACATGGTGAGGGTATAGGTCTAAGTAGGTGGAAGGCCGAGGCGACAATGTTCGAGGCAATAAACAATTGGGGCAAAAGGTGTCTATGGTGGTGAATAGTTGGGCTAAAGGTGCCCCAAGTAGGAAAGGTCAAGGTGTCAACAACTGTCCAAAGCAAAGTACCGACAACTCGAGCAAGATGGAGCTTTGGTTAGAGTGTTAAAGCAGGATACCTTTGCATCTGGCTAGGTTGTTGATCCTAAGGTGAGCATATTGAAACCTTAAATAGACGATCTAAGGTACCGAGCAGGCTTAGCCAAACTGTGCTCGTCATAGACTAAGCAAATGTGATTACTCAATCTAAGATCTCGTGCTTCTAGGATGTCAACCAAGTAGAAGCTGGTGGGATTCTAGGGAAACTTTTTATGGAAGAAACTTTTCAAATTCTGACCCTACCGCGCCAGTTTTTAGCACATTTAATGTAATCTAATAGATGTCCTGTCCTAATAGGCCAGTGTACAGCTGCATGCATTTTGCCTTTTAAAGGTGACCATCCAATCAAACCTAACTCCACTTGTTTACCCAACAACATTCAAAGGGATTTGTGTTTATGCAAATCCCTATAACCTCCTATGCAATTTCCTAGACGCTTGGCCTATAAATAGCATAATCACAACAAGAGATTACTTTTCCATAATCTTTCTATTCCATTATTGCAAAATTTGCTCTTTTGCATCGAACTTCTTTCGAGAACTTTTCTAACTTTTATCTTCTTCATCACCTTATACAACCATGTCAGCTAACACAAGTGAGATAGGTTTGGACTCTAGCATATCTTTAACTCTATGTCTACAAGGAGTAACCCCCCCGTTCCCCTCCCCCCCTCCCCCCTGACGGGTGAGGATGAAGTCTTGTCACTGTCACAACACGACAACTCTATTAGGATGGCAGTTAAGGCGCTGGATAAGGACAAGTTCATCAATGCCATCCCTAAGGGCGTGTATGCGTATGCTCTCCTACCCCCTCCTAAGGATTTATTCGAGGCACTTAAGATGAGCAAGGGTCCTAGTAGCTGGGTGAGTAAAAGTAAACCCTCTACCCCTAGTTGGATCTTAAATAACTTTATTGTTGAGTCGATCCCTAGGTGGCAGATATGGTTGCCGAGTAGGGATACAAAGGTGGCCTCACTATCAAGGAAGCACTTTGTAGTGTTTGAGAAGTGCTTAGAGTTTAGGCAATGCCTGTCTCCAAGTAGCTTCAAGAAAGAGCTCTTTGACTTCCCTTAATGCAGTCTGACATAAGTTCCTTGCAATTGGTAGAAGGTGTTAAAGGCTTTCCAAGCACTTTACGAGTACCTGGTAATAAGGGCTACTCTTGAGCTTCTCAACCACTTTTATATGTGGAAAAGCATGGTAGGGTGGCCATACCTCTAACCCAGTCTTGGAAAGAAACTATTATACGGCCTTACAAATTCAATAAAGGGTTGGCAGGTTGACTATGTTGTGATTAAGCTACTTGAAGAGGTAGATTTTTGGACTTAGCATACTGAGCTGGTTTGGACTGGAGCTCAAAAGGGGCTTGGCCCCAATGATATAGAAGCCACGTAAGAGATTTAGACCTTCATGGATACGAGATAAATGTTGCGGAGGTTGTGGAGTGATACTTCTGGTATCTGATCTCTAAGCTCTTCTCCAACATAAAGAAAGTTATGGTGAAGAAATGGGCCAACAATACAGGTTCATTCCTTTTGTGAACACCTTCATCTATTGTATTAATGTAGAGATGCTTCATTTGACGTCTCTTTTTGTAAAATGGGGGATCTTCCTTGTCCGTACCAATCATAGCGGAGTTGGTGAATGGTAGTAATTATTTCTTTTGTTTTTGCCTTGTTTTTCTTTTTCCTCACTGCTTAGATCTTTTCTTATAGGTAAAACTTTGGCTATAAGGGATCCTCGTCCCTCCGTAAATAAGCTAATGAACCTTTTATAGGTGAGAACTAAGGCATTTGATCCAAAAGGCAAGGCAGTGTATGCGAAGTCAGGGGTTAGGGAGACTAGCATGGTCTAACTAGTGGCTATTCCTTAGGGGATTTCCATTGGTCTCTAGGTAGAGCCACTGGTTGCAAAGCCTTTAGGCATGGCTCTTCCTTTCCCTGCATTTGTCCCTACTGTTGAGCCTATTATTGTAGCGGACAAACCTAATGACATCAAGGAGTAGGATATACAAATGCTTACCCCTCTTAGGGGGAGGGAAGAGGAGACAGTTAAGGATGCTACTCCACCTAAAGTGACAGGGCAAAAGATGAAGGCTCCCGAAACATTTAGGGAAGTACTGCCTGAAGCTAAGAAGTAGAGGCCTTTAGTGAGGGTACCCTTGAACCGAAAGATCTAGTTTGAGTGGCCGATGGTTGATTCCTATAAATGCATAAATGAACATAAGGACGAGTATTTTGATGTCCTCAATAAGTTCAAATTCTTAAGGATTGAGCCAAACTCATTCAAGGAGGTGTCGTATGTCTCCTAAAACGATGAGTTCCTCAGCTAAGATCCCAAGGCCAAGATTAAGAAGGTCAAGGGAAAGCTCCTAAGGCTAAAGGGGGAGGTTTAAGCTAATGATCTTACATTGCGGCACCAAACTCTTAGCTACTAAGCCTCATTAGGAATTTATACCCTTGGCGACTAGGCCATCCTCAAGGAGTTATCTAGGGTAGGTGGGGGCGACCCCATGGAGATGGTAAGCCATTTGAGTAAGCTTATACGGAAGGTAAGCCTTTGTCTTTTTACTTTAATGTGCTTCACCCTTATCATTGAACTAACCTTAGCTCGTCCTTTTTTGTAATACCATGGCATGGTGTTGCTTCAACTAAGTATGTACGATGCTACTTGGAAAGAGGTAAAAGGCTTTCAGAAGGCATTAAGTAGGGCTGGAAAGGACTTACAAGAGGTAGAATCCTCTACTAATAAATATTTAGATAAATTTGCCAAAGCTAATTGGTGCTTACACCACTCTTATGTATAGGTAGCTAGGCTTCAGTGGCGGCTGAAGGATATAGAACGGGAGAGAGCAGTTGCTGAAGACACTACCAAGAAGGCCAACAACCTGAGGGCTCAACTTGAGATTGAACAAAGGACAAAGGCTCATCTCTCTCAAAAATTGTATGAGGAGAGGGAGGTTAAGGCCTAACTTAAGAGAGAGAATGTCAAGTTGAAGGCATCAATCGTCAAGTTATAGATCGAGCTGGTGATGAAGGCCTCCGAGTGTGACAATGTCAAAGTCACTTTGTTAGAGTTAGCCAATCTAAAGGTAGGGTTAGAGCAGCAAGCCTAGGAGCTATAAGGAAGAGTTTTAGAGTGGAAGGGATCATCTCCAAAATGGATAGTAAAGAGGTCTTCAATGACACCACCATGAAGAAGGCCATCATCAATTATTGGGAAATGGACGAATGGATTAACAAGCTAGAAGACTTATCCACTGAATGCGCCTGCTATACGATGAGATAGGTGCTATCCCATTATCCAAACCTCAACCTTAGCTTCCTGAGTTTTTTGGATTCCCTCACCTTTAAGGAGAAGAAGGAGGCCAAAATGTGAGAGAAGGAGGCTACTCAAGCAGCTGACAAAGTCTGAAGCACCTTTTCCATTATGGGCATAGGGCACAATGCTTCTACATACATTTCTGCCCTAGCAGATAGGTAGGAGGTCATCTTCAAGGGTGCCTTTCGAAGTGATCAAGGTCAGGGTGATCCTTTTGTTGACTATTAACAACCTTTAACCTCGTCAGTGATGGATCAGCACTTTGAGCAAATTGAAGCCCTAAACTTTTCGGAGTTAATAGAGTTAGCTAATCCTAAGCAATTGTTTTGTTTTCCCTCTTGTATTTCTTTTCCTTCTTGTATCCTAAGTCTGGATGTTAGTCTTAATTTTGTAATTTTCAAGTAATGAATGAAAGTTCAACTTACTTATGTCTCCTGTTGTGTACTTTGGCTTTTTCTCCTTTTTATTTTATTTTTTCATTTTTCCTTGTTTGAATGTTTGTATATAGGAGTTCCTTCGTATAAGGGGTGTTTCTCCTTGCCAAGGTTATTAGTTTGGGTCAAGTCAGCGGTGTTCTAACCTGCCTAATAAGTGGGAGTTCCTTTGTACATAGGTGGTTCCCCTTGCCAAAGTTACCCTTGGGGGTTAAGTTGGTAACATTTCAACCTGCCCGGTAAGTGGGAGTTCCTCTATGTAAGGGTTGTTTCCCTTTGCTGAGGTTATCCAAGGGGGTCAAGTTGGTGGTGTTTCAACTTGCCTGGTAAGTAGGAGTTCCTCTGTGTATGGGGTGTTTCCTTTTATCTAAGTTTCTCGAGGGAGTCAAGTTAGTGGCATTTCAACCTGCTCTATAAGTGGGAGTTCCTTTATACAAGGGGTGTTTCTCTTTACCGAGATTATCCAAGGGGGTAAGGTTAGTGGTGTTTTGACTTGCTCGGTAAGTAAGAGTTCCTTTATGTAAGGAGTGTTTCCCCTTGTCGAGGTTACCCTAGGGGGTCAGATTGGTGGCGTTCCGACTTGCCTAATAAGTGGGAGTTCCTTTGTGCATTAGGTGTTTCCCCTTGCTGAGGTTACCCTAAGAGGTTAAGTTGGTGGTGTTTTAACCTACCTGGTAAGTGAGAGTCACTCTACACAAAGGGTGTTTCCCCTTGCTAAGGTTACACTAAGGGGTCAGGTTGGTAGCGTTCTGACCTGCCTAATAAGTAGGAGTTCTTCTATGCAAGAGGTATTTCCCCTTGCTGAGGTTATCTAAGGGGATTAGGTCTCTGGCATTCTGACATGCCCGATAAGTAGGCCAATTCACCTTTTGAGGGCTAGGATGGTGAGAGAGAGAAAACAATAGACAACAATTATAAAATGTAATTTTCATTCATTATTTTGAAATGATTTACATAATAGTATGCTAATCAAAGTAAAGCCAAAGGTTATTAGCCTTCCATGCGTACGGGATGAGCTCACCATCCAGTCTTTCTAGTCTGTATGCTCCATTGCCCAAGTTTTCCCTAACTCTAATCGAGTCCTTCTAATTAGGAGCCAACTTGCTCTATCTTTCCTGAAAGTTAGTGGCCTCTAAATTTGGCAAACTAGGTTGTCGATCTTGAATTTGTTGTGTATGACCATTTAATCATAGTATCGGGCAAATTGATACTGGTATGTAATTACTCGAGCTACAATGGTCTTAGATCTCTTCAATAGTATTTACATTGCCTTGCAACAAGGACTCATTAAAGGTGGCATTAAAGCTTCGAGTCTAGATGTTAGGGACTTTAAGTTCAATGGGAAGGACTAATTTAAACCCGAAGGCCAAGTGAAAGGGCGTTTCACCTGTAGATGTTCAGTGGGTAGTCTTATATCCCTATAGAATGTTGGGCAGTTCGTTTGCCCAAACACTATAAGCTCGGTCCACTCGTTTCTTCAAACTATCTAGGATGGCCTAGTTAGTTACCTTTACCTATCCATTCAGCTGGAGGTGGGCGATCGACGTAAATTGTGGGGTAATGTGGTCCTTGGCACAAAATTCCTTAAATTTGAGGTTATCAAACTATCACCTGTTGTCTATGATGAGAGCATAAGGAACCCCAAACCAAGAGAGGAAGTTGTTTCTATTGAAAGACTCAATACTTCTCTCCATGATTTTTCCATCACTTCGACCTCGACCCACTTAGTGAAGTAGTTTACAACAACTATTATGAACTGTCATCCTCTTGAAGCCATTGAGAAAGGCCCAAGGATGTCAATACCCCATTGTGTGAAAAGCCACGCATTGGTTAGAGGCTAGAGGTTGGTATTGAGTGCATGATTAATAGGGGTATACTTTTGGTACTATAAGCACTTCTAGGCTATAGCTTTGGCATCTTGCTTCATGGTAAGCCAATAATAGCCAAGTCGTCGTGCTTGAAGGTAGAGGGCTTAGGACTGAATGTGGTTGCAGCATACTCCGGCATGCAGTACTTCCATGACATGTAAGCTGTTGCCTTCTCGTAGGCATCTGAGCAAGGAGAGACTGATGCCCCTACATTACAGGACATCATCTACCAACATGTAGTTGGTGGCATGATATCTGAGCTTATTTACCTTCCTCTTGTCTTCTAAGAGCATGTCCTGCTCTAAATAACATTAGATGGGAACATTAGATGGGATTCATCCAGCTTAACTCCGATGTGGTTGTTATCAGTTCCAAGACTTCAGCTAAGATTGGAGTTATGTTCTTCTCTAACAGGTACTCAATGAAGATCTTCCTATCCTTCACCTTTGATTTATATATCCCAATGGGGGGGAGTTTAGATAGCTAATCTACTATTGAATTCTCGAGTTAGGGGATCTTCGTGATGCTCCACGAAGGGAATTCAACTTGAAGGCACTTCACCTTCTTTAGGTACCTCACCATCGTATTGTCCTTAGCCTCATATTCGATGCACATTTGCCACTTCCCGGTCTTCTTCTTAACTAGCACCACGTTTGCTAACCAGGTTAGGTACTTCTCTTCCCTTACAAAGCCGGCCTTAAGTAGCTTCTACACCTTTTCCTCAATCATAGCCTATCTCTCCGGAGTGAAGTGCCTCTTCTTCTGCCTAACGGGTTACGTAGTAGAGTCAATGTTAAGGCTATAAGTTGTTAAGTCGAGCGAGATCCCAGGCATATCTTATGCTAACTAGGCGAACCTATCTATGTTGGCCCGCAGGAGAGCAATAATTTCATCTTTCACCTCAAAAGGAGTCTCGATCCTAAACTACGTAGTCTAGTCAAGAGAGGGATAAATCTAGACGTCTTCGGCTTTTTCACTTGGCTTAACCTTATCCGTCAGCTTCTCCTGTAGGCCGAACTTTAGAGAGATGACTCCATCACCTTTGGTAGCCTTTTCATATAACCCTCGTGAGAGCTTCTAATCACTCCTACATATTCCCACCTCGGTCAGGGTCGGGAAAAGGTAAGATGTGATGACCTCAAATGCATTTAGACTTGGTCTTCCCAAGAGAGCGTTATAAGGGGAGAGGTAGTCAATCATGACAAACTCTACTGGTCATCGTGTTACGTGGTCATCATCGCTTACCTCCATGTGTAGAGTGATGATGATCCCCTTAGCTTGGATGATACTTCCATTAAAGTCAATCAAGTTGTGGTGGTATGACTTCATCTTGACCAACAACTTCTTCCTTATCCTCTCATATGTATGGAGGAAGAGGATATTAGTGGAGCTGCTGGTATCCACCATTATTTTCAAGACCTTGAAATTTGCGATCCTTGCCCCTATGATTAGGGCATCTTGAGAGGGGGGGGGGGGGGGGTGGTATCTACCCCCTCCATATCTTCATCGGAGAAGGAGATAGAAGTATTTAGCTTCTATATCTTCTCTCTTACTACTAACACCTTGGACAAGCTATTAACCAAGCTATTAGTGCTCGACCAGCTCTTAGGGTGTAGCCTCCCACCTATTATATTGATGACATTGTTGAGGGTGCAATCGTTGCGGCGATCAGCATTATGCTTTTCTCTAACACCTTCGGTCTGCTACCTCCAAGGTATTTAGTCCTCATCATCATCAAAACGGTCATCGTTTCTTGGTTAGGCTACATACTCATTAAAGAAGCCCTGCTAAATGGCGTATTCGATTGCAATTTTCATTTAGAAGCATTCGTTAGTGATTTGGCAAAGGTCATCGTAGAACTGGTAGTACTTATCGAAACTCGAATAAATACTACCAATTTTACAGTTATGGTTCCCCTTCATTTTTGGGGGTCTTTGCAGTAGGTTCTTATGCTTCACCTTGAAATAGACTTAGGCTATGGGTCTATTTAGGGGGATATCTATATGAAGAAAGGAGGAAGGAGTGAATCTCGTTCGGCTTGGTGCTTCTTCTTTCTTGAACCCTCCCCCTTTGATCTGCATGGTACCCTTCCACTAAGGCAATCCTTTAAGGACAATCTTTCCATGTCCTGCTTTCCACCTGACTTCTCTTGGTGGACATCACACCTAGCGTGAATGTTATCCTCCTGGTTGATATACTTCTAGGCCTTATTCTAGAAGTCGGCCACTGTCTTCAGTTTTCTCATTACAAGTGATCAGAAGAAGTCTCCCGAAGGTTGGATGTTGAGTTAAGTAGCATAGACAACAACTCTCTTGTCCAGCTGAGGGATCTCGACTATGGCATTATTGAATCAGGCTACATAGTTGCACAAAGATTCGCCTTCGCTCTGCCTTATCAAGTATAAGGATGACATGTCTTTAGAGGAGGCTTGCTAGCCCTAAAATCAAGGTTGAATTTCTAAGCTAACTCATCAAAAGAGCTAATGGAGTTCTTTGGTAGGTGGTTGAACCACGTTTAAGCTGCTTTCCTCAAGGTACTAAGGAAAGCCTTACACATTATAGTGTCCTCATGACCATAAAGGTTCATGGGGGTACGGAAGTGGAGGAGGTGGTTGTTAGGATCTCCTGTACCGTTATATTGGTCTAAGGATGGAAGCTTGCTATTTGGGGGCAACACTTCATCCTAGACACCCTTGGTGAAGGGGGTTCAACCCGACGTCGCCAATTGCCTTACCTCCTGTTGCTTAAAGAGGCTCTTGACAATTGCTCGGAGCTCATTAAGGTTGGCATTGTCTGCTAGATGAGCTTGGCATATTGTTGAGTAAGTTGGTACTCCTTGCAAGTTGGTTACTTACTCATTGCTAGCCAAAGCTTGGTTACAAGTGGCCTCAGCCCTTGTTGGCTATTACTGCATTAGGGGATCAAGTTGTTGATCCTTGCCATGTTGCCGCTATTACAGGTGGTTTTACTTAGTGCAGGCATCAAAGGCTTTAGGTGGGGTGAGTTTACACAATATGCCTCTTAGCTTCTTTAAGGTGAGCATAAAGTAACCTATTTTGAGTAACAAATTCCTCAACTAGGTGTTTCGAGCACTCAAGGCACTCCTCCAGTGTTTCCCTTAGGAGGGATTGGTTCTCTGCGAGTTGGTTATTCACCAACTAGCAGATGTCTTGTTCGTCATGACCAGACATGATGTCAAAGAATTACTTTTAGGGAATGTGTTTAATGTGTTTGGGTTTTTTCGTATAGAAATTTGGGTTTCCCATAAATAGTGCCAAATGTTGTCTTCACGTATTTGCTAGTAGAAATTGGGATTTGCATGTTGGGTAAGCTTGCAAAATAAAACAATGTGAGAGGACATTGAGGTATTGTCCAACATAGCGACTTTAATGTTTAAGTTAGTATAGTATTATAGAGAATAAGGGATACTTAAAGGTAATAGACAAGCTTTAGTGCACAAAGTATTAAGTAGTCTTTATTGTTAGGTGGTAATCTGGTATTTATAGTAGAATGGCGTTGGTTGTTGAAGGATAGAATCCTCACTTGCAAATATGGGAGAGTGGGCTTATGGTGTCCAACATATCTCACATATACAAGAGTTGGTTATTGACTTGATCTCTTATCTTTATCCGATATCTTCTAGTCATTAACGAGCCTCTTGGGCCTAGTTAAGCTAAGTTTAGGGCTTAAGCCTAAGGTGGCAGGCCTTCAATAGTGAGGCGCCTTAGATTTGGACAAGCTTGAGGGGCTCATGTCTAAAGTGCCCCATCAACACTAATTAATCTTGTACCCTCCCTACATCTCCATCTTCTTCAACCCATGTCTTCTTTAATTGCTGTAATAGCTTAGACTATGGATTTTAGAGTAAGCAAAGTTGGTTTTTTGGGTAGGGGTTTTATTTATTTATTTTTTAGAAGAACGACCTATATATGATGACTGATGCCATAGTAGAGTCAAAGTTAAGAGTGGGTATGGTTTATTTTATTTGTTTATTTTTCTTTTTGTTGGAATCACATTTATAGGTTATCTTATTAATATAGGCAAATTAGATTATATTGAAGAAAAAAACTTTTTTTGTGCTATTTAATGGAGAATTCCTAAAGCTTGAATTTTAAATTGCATAGTAATATATGCATCATCACTTTTATGGGTCTTATTCAATACAATTAAAAGGGCTAGTCTCAAACCTTGATGAATTTTTATTTTCAAGTTTACATGGGAAGAAGTAAAGATGATGAAGGCAAAGAAGAAGGGATAGCCATGTAATGTTTTCATTGAGTAGCTATTCACAAGACTCTTCTCTATAATAGTTATCTAATAATTAGCGGGATTTTGTGAAATAAAGGGGTATTAGGAATTTTGTTCTTTCCCTAATCAATGAAGTGGACATACAGGATAGCGATAAGTGATAATAAAAAGTGAAAGAAGTAGTTAACCACTAATGGTGATAGCTAACTAATGCAAAAAAAATGTTAGTGAAAATTATAGATATCAATTTTCTTTTTAATTTTCTTCTTACATTTTCCATAATGGTTAACCACCACTATGGGAATATCTATGCCTTCCATCATTAGTTACTAATAAATGCCATCAATAATCACAATGTAGATAGCCACCTACCTCCATTGCTTGATAGAGCAACCTACTTAAGATAGTAGGTGGCTATTTACTTTCCTTAAAAAACCTAAAAAAAGAGGAAGGGATGATTTCTACATTATAGTTACTTTTGAGTTTAGTAAATCATCTTGATTCATACTAAATCATGCTCATTAATAATGAAATCGAAACTGTCAACAATAAAGGTGAAGTTATCAACAGTTTTTTTATGAAAATTGTCGATAGCTTCTACAAGGCCATCAATGGCTTTTATGAAGCTATTGACAACTTTTTCTACTATTAATGGGCCTCGTTTTACTAAATCAAGATGATTAGCTAAACTAAAAAGAACCATATAGTTACTTTTTAGTGACCATATTGAATAATTTCCATAAGGGAAAAAAAAAAAGAACAAGAAGAAGAAGAAGAGGAAAAATCATATTTTTTGTGTCGTGTTGCACAATCAAGTTCTATCAAAGTTGTTGTATTATTGAATTTCTAAGCTCTTAATACAAGAAAGGACCCTTAAAAGATTAAGTTTGGGTCTCTAAACACAAATATTGTAACAATTAAAATAACTTATTCGACAGTATAAGAAGACTTTATTCAAATTACTTGTCATATCATTTGTAAGAAATGGGGTTAGATCTCTCTAGTAAGGCTTGATTTTCTCAATTTCATGACGTGTGACAAGTGACTCCTTAATGTGTTTGATCTTCCCTTAATAAGGCCATGAATACAACTTTGAAAAATAGACTGGCTAATCCTTGTACTCTACATTTGGTGATTTGATTGGTAGGCACTATCTTAAGGTTTTAGAAAGTTCGCCCTCAAATATAACTCATTGCAATGTTAGATGTCGTTAAAACTTCATATTATCTTAGTAGATCAATCTTGTATATGTTGTCATCAACATACTCTATATATTTAAATGGATCATATGCTTTTAGTGTATGCTCTTTGTCTAGTTAAACAATTCTATCTGGTTATCTATTTACAAATAGCATATAATATTAAAAAGAAGTTTTACAACCAATCTTTGCCACAAAGTCTTCTAAAAGTAGTTAAAAAAATTGACATCTATGTTGGAAACATAAAGCTGCATAATCTCCTATAGGAAAAGGTTCCCATAAACAAAGCATTGCTGGTATTATTACATAGCCTAAAGTATATAGTTTGCTAAACCTATCTACTAAAACCATTATAGTCTTTTTCTCAAGGCATTTTGGGTAAGCTACGATAGATACCTATGTTCACATCATCCCATGGTTGTGACAAGATGGGTTAGCATATAATAATCCATAGTCTTCCTTGCTACTTTTAGCTAATAAAAGGTGAAGATGTCTTTATACCCATCATAGATAAACTTTTTGTCAAATAACCAAGACGAACCCATAGTAGATGAAAACCATTCATTGGTACTACATTGCAAAGGATGTCATCAACATTTCAGTCCCACGTAGATATGGAAACTTTTGTCACATACACTATACCCTTATTGTTTATCCTTAGATTGTAAATCTATGGATGTACCTTGGTATGTAAGCTAATTTCACCAATAAGGTCAATGGCGTTACACTAGTGCAACTATTACTATATACTACCAATTTACACACTTTTTCCCTTTTATGAAAAATGTTTTCAACTACTCAATTTGTATCATTGGCTCAAAGCTCGATATGGGTCAATTCACCATAAACATGCTACACTCATGTGTTCCCTTATCCTTCTCTATACTGCACTTATCATCTTTTTCTTTCATATCTTCTAAGTGACCTAACTATTCCTACTCATCCTTGCTATCAACTTTCATCTTGAACATATTTCCTCTTGCTATATAACTCTACAATTATGGCTCTATGTAGTAATTTGTCTAAAACCTAGGTATTTGAAATGTTTGACTTAATTACTCCTCTTATCTTTAGTTACACTCTTTCACTCAAATACTAACAAAACTTTCCTATTGTTGTTATTATCTCCCTTCTATCATATTAACCAATCATATTCTATCACACTACTCATCCTATCATGACAATGCTCCTCCTCAACTTAAAAGCTATTAGGAATAGCTAGTTATGCTTAAGTAGCCAATTACTAATAAAAGATGTGTTTGTTATACCACTCTACCTTAGCTATTAGTTTAATATATCCTTTAAAGTGGTATATTATTAAAGTTCCACTACACTTGCTATCTCAAATTTAGTTTGAAGATGAATCAAGCCATTATTTATTATTACATCTTATTAACCTCACATTGCATATATAATGACTCAAAACTCCTTAATATGGTTCTTCACACTCAGGCCTCCCTGTTACAATGTTTAGAGTTTCAAGAACATCTCTTACCAATAGTATTTTGAAAGGAAGCTCTTGCACATCAACTACTTTATCAACTTTCATATTCTAATCTCTTTCTCTTCATCTATAGGCCTTTAAGTGCATGAAATTTCTCATCACAAACTTGTACAGTTAGTAAACTCAATAGCTATCAAATGGACATTCATCATATTTATAGCACTCAATTACTTTGGTTTTTCCATAAGTGTCTCCTATCATTTACAACATGGACTTAAAGAACTTATTTGGTGCAGTGATGTAAATAAAGAAAACTTAAACAACTTATTTGAAACAAATACTCGGTTGAATTTTGACCTAATGATTCACTAAAAACATAAAGGGCCGAATTTATTTCTATACAAATATGAGACATACAATGTATATGTTTCTGTAACCTAACATCTTTTACTCAAATATCTATATTATTAAAGAAATGACACTAGCTTAGTGTCTTTAGTGTTTTAATTGTTATGTTATTTATAATTTTACAATAGCATCATTATATTTATAGGTAATACTCTTTTTATTAGAATGCTTATATGACATAGTTATTTGCTTTTGATAAGTTAAAATAGATATTTTAAACATGTTTTACTTTCCAATTTTTATGCTTATCCTTTATATCTCTCTAAATTAGCTTAAAATTATTTTTTTTCTCCTTCAAATATGTTGTATCCGCTTTAGTAACACCATATGGTTTGTGCAATTAACTAATTATGTTAAATTATATTGTAATATTTAATTTATAATGACTACAAATGGTAATTACAAATTATACAGTTAATTACCTTATCACCATATCATAACTACAAATTATGTAATTAATAACATAATTAAATCACCGTATCAAAATAAATCTTCTCACCATTAATTTTACAATATGTGTTAATTATAATCAACTATGCAATTGACTACGTAATTATATAAATCTCCACTTTCTCTTTCTTCACACCTAAGGGTATTCATAGTCGATTTGATTAGGTTAGGTTTAGAAGTCGAACCGAATCACATTTAATATAGTTCGATTTAAATGTTTAATTAATTGAATCGCTTTTAATAGTTTAGTGTTTTGAATTGAACAATTTTAAATACTGTTTGGTTTGGTTTGTTGATTTGAATCATTTTTTAAAAACACCATTTTCTTTTAATATTATTAATAGTTATCAAAATTTTCAATCAATATTAATGACCAAATTAAGGTGTATTATTAAAAAATAAAAGCAACATAATATTATTTCATGATAATATTACATCTTAAATGAAGTGAAGTTGTGTGGGTTAGCTAGATATGAGAGACAATGGTAAAAGAAAATGAGCAGATCGTAAAGACTAAGAACGAAATAAGTAATGGCAAAAAGAAAAAAAAAAGTAAATAGGATTAAATTGAAATGTTAACAGGATTTAAAAATAAAAAAAAAAGTGCACATTTCTATTTTTCAATGAAAAATAGTTCAACTAGGATTCGAGTTCGGGTGATTTGGTTCGACTTAGCCCTTCAAACCGAACGATGAACCGTTTGGACCTTCTTTAAATTGAACTATAAATTGAATAGAAACACAAAAAAATTACATTTTGCGGTTCAATTCTTGGTTCAGTTTGATAAACAACTCCATTCACACCTACTCTTCCTCTGTCCATATACTGTTTCAGTATCTATCACCTAGTGGATTTAAAAGTACCTTATCGCAGAGAAATTAATTTCCAAAATTAAAAAAAAAAATAAAAAATGAAAGAAAAAGAAATCTTATATGAAATCTCATTGTAATTGTTATACAAATAAATATTATTTATCAATTAATTCATTAATTGTTCTCACAATTATACCAGATATCAATATTTACATGCTGATGGTATCTCTCTAAGGTGATTAAGCACAGATTAAATGCATAGAGTATGAGAGATACTAATTTTCAATGGGCTAAGTTTTTGAAGGAAAATAACCATGTCTTTCTTAATTTAGGAAAAAAAAAAAAAGGAATACATGTTCTCTTTTTATTTTGGTTATATTTTGTCAAACGCAACATGCTATTATGCCACTCTAATGAAGATGCTGCAATTGACGGATCGGATGATGAATACAAACGATGATTAGCAATGTAGCAAAAAATTTTGAAACACCTACTTCTTTCCTTTTTCTTTTTTTCTTTTTTTTTTTTAATGAATTGTCTAATTTAACCCACATTGATATCTATGGATCCAACTACTTTTACCTTATCAAGGTCTAAGTCATTTACATTTAAGTCTTAAAAATCACTAATGTTTATTTTTACCACCTCAATAAATTTCTTTTTCTTTTTTTTCTTTTTTGCAGTTTTTGACAATTTAACAGCTTATCTGCAGCATGATGTACAGTGAGTTCGATGGCATTATCACCAAGTTGTTTTTATTTGCATAAGGAATTATTGTACCTCCACATACTATTTTAACGACATAGTTTCTTTTGCATTACTGCGAAGGCATATGACAAGATCAACAATGAAGAAACTCCATATTATCATTATTGCCCTATAATATATATTAACAAATGCAAATGTTTACACAATTCATTATTATCAATATTTTTCAACAATTTCTACATAAATATTTTTTCCATATACTCATTTCATTGCTCTAAGATTTAATAACTGCAAAAATATTTTGCAATTAGTTTCTTATAAATTTAATATTATTAAATTTGCATATGCATCCCATATATATAATATTTGTTAGTTTCACTTTAAGTTAATTTGCACTCGATAGCAAAACAATGCAACATGCATGAATTTTCCGTTTGGCCAAAGCCAAAGCGAAGATAACACCATTAAATAAATAAAATTAGGTAGGCAGTGGACCGAAAATCCTGGGGCCTAGGCATTTAAAGCAAAAAAAAAAACAAAAATGTGTTAACACTCGTAATTCCTATTTTACTGTAGACAATAGTATGAAGTTTGGTACTAATGAATCAATTGAAAAATTGAATATGATTAAAATTTAAATAGAATTTGATTTTGATTAATTCGAAAGAACAACTTTTGAAAGGGTACAAGACTATATTTTTAGATTGAAACTCATATATCTATTTTTATTGACATTATTTTATTTACAAAAATATATCTCAATTTATTAACTTATTATAAGTAATTGACTTTTCCTCATAATATAACTACTAAAACTATTATTACAATTATTAAAATTATTATTATATTCTAATAAAAAAATAATTTTTATAAAATTGTATAATTATTTATATTTATATTACTATTATATAGTTGAACCGTAAGAAGGTATTGCTCAACTTCAACTTAGTTAAACATCGGGGAAAAAAATCAAATAAATAGCTGTCTTGTCACGAAATCTTTGGACTCGGGTGAGCTCCGCCCCCGTCAACATGGCCAGGCTGCATTATGTCATGTGTAGAATATGTGTATTGTCTCTGGTGTAGTGCCATCGCTTTCAGGGTTCGATAGTTCTCTTTTCTTCTTGTGTCGTTTCTTAGAATTTGCGGCCAATTATATTTGCCTTCCACCTACAGCTCTTGAAATATCTCTCAATTTGGCTAAACAGGACAGTTTTGTTGATATAGACAACAGTTATTTTGCTTTTTAGACAATATACATTCCGACTTAGAAAATTTTATAAATTTTATATTTCTTTATCGTGTAACTTTTACCTAGTTAACAATAATGGTATAAATAAGATAGCTTTATAAGTCCCTAAGATATTCTTAGACTAACATATTTCTCTCCATAAATAAAATATTTCTTTGCTAGTGTTTGGAGTTTCTTTTATTTAGTGGCATTTCAACACATCAGTTGGTATTAGAGTGAGTTTAGTTCAAGGGTTATAGCTGGTACGGTAGGGTTTTATGTCGAGCCGCAAACTAAGTGTGCAATCATTGTACTTCATACTCATAGTGCAATATCAACTTATAAGCTTGAAAGAACCAAGTGAATCTACAAAGTTGGTAATATACGATCAAATTCTCTATCTTATAAATCTTCATCAATGAGCAATGGTTCAAGTCTTACTAACTGCCAGTATCCAAAAGAAAATAAAGAGATACAAATTGTCCGTCTACCTGCAATTTTCATCACAAAGGAAAATTCAATATCAAAATTGAAATTCTACTAAAAGTTTAAATTCTCAACTATCGTTCTCCTTAATAAAACATGTCATCACTAATATCGTTCCCACTAGAAGAATAGAGATCACCCAAGTTATTATAAAAATTGGTATCCTTAATTATGTTTATCTTTTGAAATCAAAATAGTGAGAAGTGAAGTCCTGTACAAAATCACAGTATACACATACATATATATCCCACACCAAATATAACTTAATTAATGATTTAAGCCCGATTCAATTAAATAATTTTAAGATATATGTTCAACACATAATCTGAATCACATCGTTTGAAAATATGGCTCCTATATGCTTCCCGGAGCCTTTTTGGAAAATATGAATCCTTATACTCCTATGAGTCTATAGAATTTCTTAGAATTCCAATCAATCTATGGACTCTATTAGATTCCCATGAGTTTGTGAAATTCGGTTGGTTCTCATGAGTCTCTAGAATCACTTCAACTCCTAATAGCTTTTTGGGTTTCGAATTACATTGTACTTATTTCTTCTATCTTCCTCCTTGCCTTTTAATTATTTTCCTAAACCATCTGATGTGTCAAAATCAATATCTTATATATTGTGGATCGTAAAGCCTTCTTATTGATTTTCAACTAATTGCTTTTTTGAGGTACCAAATCAAACGCCATCGGGCTCTGGTGGTGCTTCCTAGCCTAAGAGTATGGGGCAAATAATCGGGGTCCTGTTGTCTGCCCAGCGACTAATAGAGTAGGGACAATCGAATGGTTCTCTCGCTGAGTCAGCCTTGCTTGCTCTTTATGGCCTAGCCAATCGTGGTATTTCAGAGGTTGATTATGCTACTTCCTAAAATGTTCTTTTTCTAAGATTTCTACAATATCTAAATTCTTAAAACCCTATATTCTTGCTAGATTTATCTCCAAATTATGTTATTTGCTTGAATTTCATTTTTTTTTGGCTAATATCTCCAAAAAATTTCATCAGTTATCGCCCCTAACTTTAGTTTACCTAAATCTTTGACACACACAACTCCACTCTTTATGCGTCCTTTGTGATTAAAATCCTAAGTTGATTCTACGCCTTAAATTGAGATTGAAACCGAGTGATGGACTAACAGATTACTACTAAAACGAATTTCTAAGGGAAGAATGGTTACCTTAGCATTGGAAGGAATGAAACTCGAATATATTGTAAGTTGCATCACAACATCTTATCCAGGACTTGTCCTTTAACAAAATGAATCACGTTAATATCTAATAATAATTAGGGCTATGAAAAAGAAAATAAAAAAACTGACTAAACCATAGACTGGATCGAATCGAACTAGATTGAACTAAAAAAATGGCTCTATTCATGATTTGATTCAGTTATGGGCTATCGGTTTGTAGTTCGATTTGAGGAAGCTAATTGAGTAGAACCATTAGTATTATATATATGTATGTGTGTGTGTGTGTATTATAGAGAAAAGAACAAAAATATCCTCAATGTTTATCTCATTTTTTATTCCAATCTTTAAGATTTCAAAATTTTCATTTAATTCCTCAACGTTTGCAAAAAATTTACAAATAAGTCTTTTTAATTGATGGCATTAGATTTTAAATTTGAAAAGTACAAAAAAATCTTCAATATTTACTTCTTTTTTTATTTTAATTCTTAATTTTTAAAATTTTTCATTTGAGTCCTTAACGTTTGCAAAAATTTACAAATTATTCCTTTTAACTAATGGCATTAAATTATTATTTATACATCGGCATATGGTAATATTTTATTAGTCTACGTATTTTTTTAAAATAAATAATATAATAAATATTAAAAATTAATTAAGGTATTAAAAATTTATAGAAAAATACTAAAAAATGATGAAAGTTTATCAAAAAATTGGAAACATGAAGAACAAGAAAAAATATGCAAAAGTAAAAAAAAAAAAAAAACTAGTAAGATAATACATTGAGTAATATATATATAATATTAATTTTAAACTAAATTAATAAAAGCCCTCAACCTTCCCATGCCCTCAGTTGGTTGGATTTGCTTTTCTTTTCTATATTTTTCCATTTTTTGGTAATTTTTGTTAAATTTCATTTATTTTAAAATTAATATTAATATATATGTATATAAATATATATTACTAAATATATTGTGTTAGTATTTTCTTTCAATGTTACACACTTTTTCTTATTTTTCATTTTTCGAATCTTTTTGATAAATTTTCATTATTTTTTGATAAATTTTCTATATTTATTTTAATATCTTAATTAACTTTTAATATTTTATTATATTATTTATTTAAAATAAATACATGAATCAATAGATTGTTGACACGTGTTAATGTATAAGTGATAATTTAATAACATCAGTTAAAAGGATTGTTTTGTAAATTTTTGCAAATGTTAAGGATTTGAATAAAAACTTTGAAACGTTAAGGATTAAAATAAAAAAAAAAAACGTTGACGACTTTTTTGCACTTTTTTAATTTGAAACCTAACACCATTAGATAAAAGGACTTGTTTATAAGCTTTTGCAAATGTTAAGGACATAAATGAAAATTTTGAAATATTGAGGATTTAAATAAAAAAAATAGGGTAAACGTTGAGGACTCTTTTGTACATTTCTTTATATTATATAAGTTGGCAGAAAAGCCTAAATTCTATATCTTGGTTCATTCATAAACACACATGCCTGCTTTCGCTTACCCTAACCCCATACTTCACTACCTCGTTCTTCTTTCTCTTACCTTAGGTCACCTGTTAAGTATACAACAAGAGGGGAAGAGGCTTGTAAGTGCATGAAATAGTTTAAGGTCCGTTTTTTCATGGACTAGAGGTTATCTTAAAAGATTAATAATGTTAGCAACAAATAGAAACTAATACTTTTAAAGCCCCCGAATGAGCGTAAAGTGAAGCATACACCTAAGGGATTAGTCCAATAGATAGCTATAGAGGATTAGGTAAAAGAAAAGAGTTGAAATAGTAGACTTAGACCTACCAGTCTAGCCTAGTCTTGGAAAATACCTATAGTAGTACCTTGGATCCTAACTAACTGATACCTTGGTAAAAAGACTGAAAGTTGGATATACCTTAACAACTGGTTGGATAATGCTTCTATCTCTAGCTACCAATCTATTCTCCTCCTTTCATTCCCTTTGATAGGACCATAGGTGCAATCAAAGCAAGAGAAAGGTAGAGAAGACCAAAGGACTCTTTCCATGGAAAACTATTAGGGAAGTGCATTGACTCTTAGCTAAAATAAAGAAGATCGTAGAAAATTTAAAATCTTTTATAAGATCCATTTTGAGAACGTAGAATGTAAGAGAAAATGATATAACCAAGCCCTTTGATTTCGCTTCTGCAGCAATATATAATCTCGATCCCCATGACACTATCACTTGTAAGAAGACAACTCCTAGCTCTAAGAACCTATCTTACTCTTTAAGAGCAGAAAGCTAGAATGAAAGTGAAGGGGAGGCTTCAATAGCTTTGGCTGTGAAAACTCTTGGTCTTGGAGCATCAGTGTCATCAATTCACCCAAGATCGGCAAGACAAATAACTACTAGATTTGTGTAAGAAAATCTTCTTGCGCGATGATCAAGGGAAAGAGTTGAAAAAGAAAGAGATTAATTAGCTATGGAATCTGACAGGCGTCAGTATTAAACAAAGAGAGCTATTCACAAAGCATTCTATGTTAAGCTCCGATCCGCGGGGAAAAAGACTCGGGCTTAGAGGTATGGATGGTCCTAAGGCTTACCTACTGCTTTGTTATCAGAGCTGGATCGATTGAATCTTTTTCCGCAGTTCTTCCTCCAAAGTGCCCATTTTCCTATTACTTACTACTTCTGTTGCTATTCTAACTTCCATGGATGGCTATGGTGGTGCTACTACTCCTTTGGTTGGTGCCAAATTAGGTGACTTTGAAGTTAAAGCTTACCTAGTAAGCAATTAGATGTAACTATGTTGGCAGTACTATGATCGCCTTAAAGCTGCAACAAATAGAAAAAGAAAGAGAAAGAAAGTGATGCTATAATTCTGCTCTTATAGGTATTTCATCAAATAGGTTATAGACCTCATGGTTTCTTTTATTTTATATTTATGTTTATCTGGTAGAGAAGTAATGTGGGCTCCTTTCTTTTATAGTTATGATATAGTATTATTTTGTTGTTTCATATTTTGGATAGTGTCTAGAGACATTTTGTTTATTAAATGGGTTAGGCTACTGAAAAAAAAAAAATCTTTTGACATGTTAAGGTGGCTAATGGTTTAAAAAAAGCATTCTCAAATCTATTCTTTTAGGCACAGTCTTGTGGAAATAAAGTCATTTGTTTTGGTGTTGGCTCTTCTTGAGTCCTGAGTGTTTCTTTGGTTAACAATTAACATCAATAGCTAAATTAATATTGTAACTAAAGGATATAATTAAATTAATCTTCTTTGAACAGTAAATCAAATCAAACCAAACTGATCTTTAAGAATCAAGAAAATTACAAACCAAACCGTTAAAAAAAAAACCATAATATTAGGTTCTGTTTGGTGAAGGGGTGAACCCTATCAAACTGAATCGCACCTGTCACCATTAATAACTTTTTTATACCTTAAATTGTAGGGATTCTTGATTCTATTACTTTTGTGTAGAATATCCAACCCTTAGATTCTCATTGGATATTCTTCTCTTTACGAGATATAAATACAAATGGATTATCGGTCTTTATCAATTTTTTATTAAATTGAATAGTTAATTAAGAAAACAGAAAGGGATGAATGAGATATACCTTTGAATGGTGATCAAATCACTAATTAGAAGGAAGAGAGATACATAAACAATGCAAGAAAGCTCAAAGATGAAGTGGTTAGTGCCTCACTAGAAAGAGTAAGAGGAGGTAGGGAAGCTAGAATTTGTTGTTACGTATTTATGAAAAGAAGAGGGGGTTAGTTTCCTATTTAAAGAAGGAAAACCTTAATTAATTCTCTTATTTTCCTTGGTTTTGCATTAATTAGTAGAGGTATTTCAGTTATGCTTCTAATCTTCATATATGTAATGGATCTTGTACATAAGAAAGCTTCTCCAATTTCTTAGTAATTTCTTATGCTATGTATTCACCATGTGATATGCCTCACTTGGATGACCATATGCTGGCTATCATATGAACTAAATGATGAATCTCAACTACAAGAGGGTTAGAAGGATAAATGGTAGGATGATTGAGCTTGATCTCGCATACATACACCCGGATATTACACTTTGAATGCCTTACATGAACTTGGGAACGACTTGATATTATGCATAAGTTCCTCCTATGCCAATATTCCTTAGCTCAATAGGAATAGATAAGAGTGGGGGGCTTGGAACTCAATAACTAAGGTTAGCTTACACAAGCAAAAGAAATGTAAATGAATCTTCCTAGAAAGTAGAATGTAATGCATATGACTTAATTATGTTTCAATTAAAGGTTTAAAGACTTAAAAGTGCTCTTGTGGATTGAAACAAAACTGTATATGGTAATATACATAGGAATGTCAAGGAAGTTGAAAAGAAGGTCAATGATCTGGAAGTTTAATATGAAAATGATAATAATCCTGAGAATTATTTACAACTTCAAAGGGCAAAAGCATATCTCTTAACAACTAATAGAACAAAAAGAAATTTTTTGCAACAAAGATCTAAAATAAATGGTTAAAGGATGAGGATTGTAATTCAAAATATTTTCATGCTATCGTCAAGGAGTGAAGGATTAGGAATGCTATATCTAAGGTTAAGGAGGATAATGGAAATTGGGTTGAGGGCGACTTCTACTAATAATTCTTTTGTAGGCTTTGCTATCTAAGGACTTCAATATTGAACCATTCCAATATCCCAACGCTTAACAAATCTTTTATTGCATCGGATAATGACAAGCTCATTGCTACCCCATCTTTTGAAGAAGTCTCACGGGTGATAACTGATCTTGAATCTGATTTTGATCTTAGTCCCGATAGATTTGGTGGTTTGTTTTTCAAACATTGTTGGAATATTATGGGGTATGATTTTTTTGAATTGCTTTATATTTCTTTAAGGGATTTCCATTGCTTAGATTCTATATAGCTACTACTATTGTTCTTAATCCTAAGAATACTAACTAGAGATATGCAAGTGGGTTAAACGAGCCAATCCAGCCTTTCTCACCTTAGCCTACGGGTTAAATGGGTTAGCACATTTAACTTACTTTAATAGGTTGGTAGGTTAAATGGGTCAAGTTGCCCCATTTAGCCCGTTTATCCCTTTAATCCACTAACAATAAATATCATGTTAGGCACATGAATAATTAAATTTAAATTAACAAAAAAAAATATATACAATTCTTGAAATGATGATAAAGAGAAGCTCTTGTGTTGGGATATTATGATTTCAAATTTATGAACTTCTTCCAACTTTTAAGAATTAACATGTACTAAATATAATATAGAGATGCTTGTCAACCAACTACTACCCTATGGGCTAGTGACTCTAATTCAGTGACTCTTCCATTACTACATGTTAACAACTAACAAGTACTAATTATAATATGAAGATGTTTGCTTCTAGGTCAATTGCTAAAATCTTAAAAAGTAATTTTTCCTAAGGTCATTGAATTGACTATAATGTGTTACCACTAACTACCATGTTTGGAGTTAAAAAAAAAAAAAAAGAAGGCTAACCCATCTCATTACGGGTTAGCTCACTTCAACCCACCGAATAAATAGGCCTGGCCAAAATGGCCTACTTTTTAAACAGACGGAAATCCTTGACCCAAACTAGCTTTTAAAGAGAGTTAAACGGACTGGCCCATAGGCCAAAAACCACTTACATAGCTCTAATACTAACCCACATTCGTGGAAGGATATCGGGCCTATTAATTTGTATAATGCAACTTCTAGATTTTTTTCTAAAATTCTTTCAAATAGGCTTAATGAAATCCTCCTTAAGATTATAGTCCAAATCAAACATGTTTGTTAAAGATAGAAATATCATAGACAATATCATGCTAACCAAAGAGCTTTGGTGTGATTTGGATTGTAAATCTAGAGAGGGTAACCTCATCATGAAATTGGACATCGAGAAAGCATATGATAAACTTAAATGGGTGTTTAATTTTTCTATGTTAGATTTGTTGGATTTCATTGGAAATTGACATATATGGTGAAAAGGATCATGTGCAATAGTTGGTTTTCTATACTTATTTATGGGAATGTGTCAAGATTCTTCCCTTCCATCAGGTCTTATTAGATGATTTTAAGGTAGGACTTTGTTTATACAAAAATACAAAAGACTAAGTGGTACCGAGGTTAGTTCGGTATAGCCACTTCGATGCCTAAGTCAGTAAATGTTTAAGAGAGAGGTAAGTGACTTAATATAGAGTTAATGGTCTTAAAAGGGTTCTTATAATGCTTTCTCTCCGTATTTAAGTGTAAACATCAAGTGTCTGAAATAGCAGTTAATCATTAGTAGTGGGCTATGTGGAGATCTTGTAATTAAACACATGCCTAAAATATAGGAATAGTATGTGGTTATGTAATGAGATTGTACCAAATCATAACTGTTAACACTACTTTCCCATGTTCAGATCGGACATATTAATAGGTCGGGCTCTAAGGCCCATCAAGCAAATTAAGCCTCAGTCAGCATCAGCTGAGAATAGAATTAGTCGTCTTCTCATCAGCTGAATGACTGAGTAATATTTAGGGCAAAATCCGACCATCAACATTTGCCCTCTCAGCTCCCGTGGTTAAGAACTTGACTATGGGACTTAACCACGGGAGTAAATAAAGCTTAATGTTCAGTTTGGGCGGTTGGATGGTTAAGACAAAAATGAGTTTCCCAGATGCCGATTGACATAGGTTTGATTTCATTTTAAAATGTGACATATTATATCCTAAACGAAAGGTTGTAGCCTTTTAATTTCCCTTCGTATTCACTCTTCTATGGTAAAAGGCGCAACAGCTGTCATCCGCTCATTACACTGTAGGGGCTAACAATTGTCAATAGCACAATAAACGTCGGATTTCTGACTCATAACGCATGTTAATAATCTAAACTCGACCGTCGAATCAAAACTGCATTCCTATCAAAAGTGTTTTAGGGTTACGAAGAGAAACTATTCATATATAAAGGATTTTTCTATAATGATAAAAGATTTCTTTGCTCTATTCTTATCCATATTTACTATCAAAGTTCTCATTTACTTTCGACATCTCATCGTCATCTTCCAAACTTTCATCTAGTTCATGATTCTTTCATATAACTTCAATTAGGTATGGTTTGAAGTGTCATTCATCGACTTGTACTTTTAGATTCTAAGGTAATTAAGACTGAGGCTACTTCTCCCCACTAAACAAAGAACGAGTTGGCTTGTTTTTTAAGTAGCTTGATAGATAGCACAATGGAATGATAGGAAAAAATCGCTAGCATCAATGCTCTTCTAATGGATAACTATCCAGATGATAAAGAAGGAAGATTTATAGCTAAGTATTTGTATAATAACGTTGTTTATTACAATAATTCTCTAGATGGAGTGGCAAGTGGTGCTATTAAGACACTTATCTCCAAGTATAATAAATACTAGCAAGAACTTCTTGAGACAGGGAATCTGTACATGCCAAAGAAGGAGGAGAGGGTATGTTTTTTGAGAGAGCGTAAGTTTTATATATACTTGAAATACCTCTATTTTAGACTACACGTCCCATTTTCTTCTTTTACCAAATAATTCTTTAATTATTTCCGGGTTATGCTGAGTATGTTTTCACCGAATACTTATTGACTTCTTATAGCATTTGAGATATTCTGTAAGGAGGTTGAGGTTAAGGCCATACCCCAATTATTCATGTATTTCTTCACGATAAGGAGGCATCTCAATGGTTTATATTTCATAGTCACTTCACATGGTCGGAAATTTATGGATGGGTTAGAGTCCAAAACCCACAAATGTCATAACGATTTTGTCTTTATTCTATCGGATGAAGATTTGGATTTTTAGACCCAATGGACTGAGCCCATTTGTACCAAAGATATTGAATTGATGTTAAATGACACTATTGCAACCAAAAAGATATAAGAAAGAAGGAAGAATAAAATGTTTTCTAGGATGCTAAGAGGAAAATAAGTCGATACAAAAATGGGGATCCAATATTTTTTGAAAAAAAAGGTAGGTACTAGAGCAATTGCTGTGTCGAGTAGAGCTACAAGAGGAAAGCTATCCTTATGACTTAGGGGGAGAATAGTTGCCTTTAAGCTTCACTTGATACAGATCTCATAAGTTGACTTTTATCTCTTTTCCATTTTTAATAATCCTATCCTTTTATTGCAAATATGGGTGTAAGTGACGTAAATACTGCCAAACTGCTAACTTAAATAAAGGCTAAGAAACTAAAGCTTAACAAACGTGTAGGCATCAAAGCACTTGTCACTTGGTTGGTGGCATCGAAAAAGGTCATGCAGTAGAAAATCGCAAAGCAGGCTACTACTTTGAAAAAGGTGACTCGCCTTATCGATAAGAAGTAAGGGACTGAATAGACTAAAGTCGCTAAGGCCACATTTGAAGTGATCCCTTCCTTAGAAAACATTCCTTGGGAATAAGGGCTAGATGATTCATTCCAAGAAATCGATGGAAATAGCGATGCTAAGGTCATTTCTCATGAGACAACTGAAGGCCCATTAAGCCAAATGAACAACGAGCCAAGTCCCATGAAAAGAAGTGGGAAGGAGTTTGCCGGCTAACCTCTATCTAAGAAATTCAAAGCCTTAGATGAGAGGATGAAGGAAGCTATGAGGAATAAGGCTCTCGACATTAGTAATGCCGAGCTTGTTCCTAACAATGAGGTAGATGAGTACTTTGTGCCTTGTTGGAGCCATAACATTTTGCACATTGAGTTAGCCTTGAGTGACAAGATGAAATCCTTAGCCCTGATGGAAGGAGTCATTTTCCCTAAGGATAAAGAGATTACAAAGAAAGATGTTAATAAAGTGGACAGCTATAATAAAGGACATATTGTCACCAAGTTGTATGATGTAAGTATCAATCACTTTTTCACTTATAACTCATGTTTTGTAGTTAGCATGATCTCATTTATGCGCAGATTAGCAGCCATGTTTTGATGGCCCTAGATGAAGCCGACAAAGAAATGAAGAAGGTAATATTTACATGTTACTGTTCGGTTGAGAAGCAAATGACTTATCTATCTTTGTTAACTTGTTGCAGAAGGTTGAAGAAGCATACAACTCCTCAAAGGCTCAAACTATCGTAGCCAAGAGCGTGAGAATTAAGACCGAGATAGAGGCTAGGAAACTACAAGAAGAACCATTAGCTAAGAAGTTGGCATATTCCTTGATGGCCGATGAAGTCTTAAGCTTCAAGGCTAAGAGCGAAGAGCAGTACAAAGAGATTGAGGACCTAAAAAGGGAGCTTCGCAAAAAGCAAAAGGAGTGTTGGGGGTTAGGTTGAATAATCAGATTAATGAGTGAGGAGAATGACAAGCTAAGGATGCAAATAAAAGAGTTAGAGATAAAAGTCTCTACGCTCTAGTCCTGTGTTGTCGAATTAGAGGAGGTAGTAAAGAAGAAGCCCTCAGTTGAGGAGGCACTAGAAATCGTAACTCTTAATTGATAATATGAGAGACTACTTAAGAAGAAGCCTTTATAAGGGGTCCAACAGGCGAGAAAGGAAATTTTAAAAGTTCACCCTAACTATGACCTCTCATGTCTGGATTTTGCCGATGTTGATGACAATGACGCTAGTAGTAGTGATAAGGAAGTCAGTGAAGAGGTGAAGACTAAGGTTCAATGGGCAAGGTGACAATGTTGAACTCCCATTGATGACGAGGGACAATCATCTAAAGAGACCCCTTACATTTGCAAAGCTCTAAAACCCCTAGTGCCAAAAAAGAAGTAAGCTCTAAGAGGTTCCTATCTTCTTCTGATTAGGACAATACTTTCACCTAATAATAATAAAAAAAAAAATGAATGTTCCGGATTCTTGAAATTCCGCCAATTTGTACTTTTGTATATGTTGTACCGACTAAATATGGTCGGGATGCCGATCATTTATTGTAAAGTGATATTGAACCTTTAAGCCCCTTGCTTCTAATTTGTTTCATTTCATGCTCAAATTATTAGTTTTCGGCATGTTTTATCTCATGTGTAAGTTATTAGTTCTTGGTACGTATTATTTCACTCATAAGTTATTAATTTTTGGCACATTTTATTTCACATGCATATTATATGTCTTTTCGAAGACATAACGTTTTTTAGTCACATAGGATGTGAACTAGTATGCTTCTTTTTTTCTTAGCCATGAGATTACTAGTTAGTAGACATAGCAGAGTTCATTCTCTAACTTCTTAGCATATTTGAAATAAGAATTGACGTTACTTGTCAACAATTATTAAGTTTGTTAACCATTATAGCTCTAAACTCGCTAAATACTAGTTTGTTTGCTATATAGCTAGAACTTTATTAGTCTATTAATCATCCATTGATTGAGAATGAAAACGAGAGGAAGTAATGATACTTGAACCTTTCACAATTGAATCAAGATGTAGGCCATCACCTTACAAAGTTTAAAATAGAAATAAACCATGACATCAAAGGATTTAAGTAAAATAAAGCTTCAAATTCTCTACATTCCATGCTCAAGGAATTATTGTTCCATCTAACCTTTCTAGTCGATAAGCCCCTTCGCCTACAACTTCCTTAATCTTGACAAGATTCTCATAGTTTGGGCTAAGTTTTCCTTGTCTATCTCATATGCCAGTTGCCACTAACTTTCTGCAAACCAAATCTCTAGGCCAAAAGACCTTATGTTTTACCTTTCAATTATAATATTTGGTCACTTTATGTTAATATGCAACAACTTTCACCTTTACAACATCTCTTATCTCCTCAATTGTATCTAAATTGGCTATATGACCAACTTGATTAATCATTATGTCAAAGTTCTACATACGAATATTGGGTAGATCCAATTAAATCGGTAGTATTGCTTCTAACCCATATGCTAAGCTGAATAATGTTTCTTCTGTTAAAGTCTTATGGGTAGTCCTATATCCCCATAAGACATTTGGAAGTTCGTCAGCCCATTTAACCTTAACTTAGTCAACTTTCCTCTTCAAACTATACAAGATGATCTTATTAACAGCTTCTGCTTACCCATTGGTTTGAGGATGAGTCACTGACGTATAATTCAGATGAATGCTGTGTTTCTCACAAAATGCCCAAAATTTATCGTTGTCAAATTGTGCTCCATTATCAGTGATTGTCATAAATGGAACCTCAAATCTTGATATAATAAAGTTGAAAAAAAAAAAAGCTTTGACCTTCTATTCAGTGATTTTAGTCATTGCTTCAACTTCTACCCACTTCGTAAAATAATCTATGACAACTATGACAAATTGCCACTGGCATGTAGACTTTGGAAATGATCCGTGTATGTCTAATCTGCATAGGCAAAGGGCTAAGGATTGGTGAGGTTGTGTAATTCAGTAGAAGGTGCACAACTAAGTGCCTCATGGACATTACTAAGCAAAGAATCTCGCATCTTCTTTCATAGTCAACCAATAATAGCCAAGTCTCAATATATGGACATACAGGGTTTAACTCTTCACAAAGTTACTACAAATACCATTGTCTAATTTGGACAGTATTCATTATGCATCCTTCAGTGGAAGGCAATGATGGTAAGGTTGGGAAATGCCTCGTTTGTACAATCAATCGTCTATCAACGTATAATTTGTAGCTTGATAAATCAAACCTTTAAGCATCCTTTCTATCATCGAGAAGAACACCGTCCTTTAAATAGTCTATGATTGGGTCCATCCAAGACTTCTCCTTTGGGCAGGGGGCCAACTCGCAACTATGCTCAATAGTTTGTAAGCTCTTATTGGGGAGATATTCAATAAAGACCTTGTCATTTAAATTAGGAAGTACCATGTTAGCTAACTTCAATAGCTTATCAGCAGCAATGTTTCTACTTCTTGGTATTTTCTCAATTGAAAAAGGCTGAAACTCTTCCATGAGCATTTGTACTATCAGTAAGTACTTGCTCATTAGTTTTTCTATTGCCACATAACTCCCTTTGACTTGACTCACAATAAGTTGTGAGTTGAAAAAAACTTCAACTTTCTTGGCACCAACTTCCTTTGCCAATTTGAGTCTAACTATTAAGGCTTCATACTAGATTTCATTGTTGCTGGCTGAAAACCTAAACTTCAAAGTGTAATTGACTTTCACATTGTGGGGTCCTTGTAGAATGAAACCTGCACCGCATCCTTCTTTAGTAGAGGAGCCATTAACATATGAATTCTAAATTGGCTTCTTGGCCATCTCTATGCTATCCTCTTCACTAGTGAATTCGGCCACAAAATCTACCAACACTTGGGCTTTCAATACTATTCTAGGTTTTTACTATACACCATAGGCACTTAGCGCTAGAGCATACTTCATCATACTCCTTGAGGAGCTTGGTTAATGTAAAGCTTGCTGCAATGACTAATCAGTAAGGGCAACAATTTGATGTGCCTTAAAATATGGTTTTAACTTTCTTACCGAGAGAGCTACTACCAATACAAATTTCTTGATTGCCTGGTCAATGTAAAGCTTTACACAAGGGTTGATTAGTAAAGGCAACAATTTGATGTGCCTCAAAATATGGTTTTAACAATTTCTTGATTTTTGTATATCGGTGTTCCAGCCTTTGCAAAACATGGTTCACATAATAAACCAGCTGATGCTCTTTGCCTTCTATATGAACTAAGATAGAAGAAAGTGCTCGGCTACTAAGTGACAGATATAGATACAAATTTTCTTCCAGATATGGTGTCAAAAGTATTGGTGGTGACGCTAAAAACTCCTTCAGCTCATCGAATGCTCTTTCACATTAGTCCGTCCACTTGAAATCTTTCAAATTGTTCAAGATTTTAAAGAATTTTGTACATCCGTCAACGCTTTTCAACATAAATCTGTTTAGGGCATCTACCCTATTAGCTCCTGAACTTCCTTAACTGTGTAAGGAGACTTCATGTTCTAAATACCATCAATCTTCCTTGGGTTTGCTTCAATGCCATGCCGGGTGACCATATAACCTAAAAATTTTCCTAAAGTAGCACCAAAAACACATTTCTATGGATTTAACTTCATATTATATCTCTTCAAAGTACTGAATGTCTCCTCAAGACCAGTAAGATGTTGACTTTCTATTGTACTTTTCACGATTATATCGTCAACATATACTTCGGCATTATGGTGAATTTGAGGCTTAAACATCTTGGTGACAAGTCTTTGGTAGGTCATGCTAGCATTTTTTAGCTTGATGGGTATTACCATGTAATAACATGTCTTAAAGTTGGTGACAAATGACATGTGAACATCATCTTCCTCATTCATTTTGATTTGATTGTAGTTCAAAAATGCATCCATAAAAGAAAGTAAGGCATATCCGGCAATTGAGTCAACTATTTGATATATTCTCGGCAAAGGGAAGCAATCTTTGGGATAGGCTTTATTCAAATCCGTGAAGTTTATGTACATACACCACTTTCCGTTAAACTTCTTAACTAGCACAAAATTGGCTAGCCAAGTCGAATAAGGCTCTTCCCTAATAAGCTCTACTTTTAGTAACTTTTGGACTTCTTCTATGGTTGCCTACCGTTGAGGAGTGAAATGCATTTTTCTCTATTAAATCACCTTTGCATTAGGATCGACTTAAAGTTTATGTGTTATAACATCTCTAGGGATGCCCAGCATATCTGAAGAAGACTATGTAAAGACATCGGAGTTGTCCTATAAAAAGTTGATCAAATTTTGGTAGATGTCTACCGGTAAAGGTTTCCTTATCTTCATTATCTTCTTAAGATCATTTCCCAGCATAATTTCTTCTATCTCTTCCTTGGTATTTTCTATGCTGATTGATTTTTGTTCCAAATAAGTTTCAACTTGAAAATTTTCTTCTTGGCGTAGTGCCTTTATATACAAAGACCTTTCTAACTATTGGTCCCCCTTACATATACCAACTCTAGTGGGAGTGGGAAATTTGGCTTATAAATGTACAGTAGAAGGGACCATGCCGATTAAATGCTGACATGGTTAGCCCATGATCATATTTTATGGGGACCAACACTTGATAACTAGGAAATCTACCTTGTCTTCCTCATTGTATTCGTCATCTCCAATTTAGATTGGGAGAGAAATTACTCCGCTGACCTAAATGGGTTGATTATCGAAAGCATATAAATCATCGTCATAAGATCTCGATTATGCTTTGATTTTTGACTTCATATGATCAAAAGCATGTTTAAAATGATATCTATCAAACTTTTAGTGTCAACAAGAATCTTTTTTACCTTAAAGTTGGCAATTCTTGCACTAATTAAGAGTGCATCAGCATAGGGTCTTTGAACACTCTCGAAATCTTCTTTTGTGAAAAAAATTGAATTGTCTACCTTATCCTTCTTGCCCTGTACGTTTTAAACATAATGTATGGCGTTAGTCGAGCCTAAAGAGCTTGACCGACCTAAGGCAGAAGGTTCGCTAACAATAGTATTTATTATATCGTTAGGTACTCTGCTACTATTTCCATCTCTTGCATCATTCTCGGCCTAAGAAGGCCGCATGACATTATCCTACTCGCTACATCTCCTTTAGGTTGGTCACTTAGTATTCTTGGCATTGTGTGAAAGAAACTTGTTTGGATACACTCGTTGGATTGCATTCTCAATCGCATTCTCGAGTTAAATACACTTATTAGTATTATGGCCTCTATCGCAATATTTATTATAATTTTGTCTTAAATGATTTCCTCTCATCCTTTTTGGCCATTGCATCACACCCCTTTGACCTCACACTTCTATCAATATGTCCACGATTGGACGATTGAGTGGCATATGAACAGAATATGTTAGGATGCGTAGCCTCTTTTTCTCAACATTGTATCCTTCGAAACACTGGTCATCGTTTGTTTCGAGTCAATCTTTTACACTCTTCTTCTTGTTGCCTTTTCGGTCTCCTTTACTCTAATTGACTTCTCGGAGAGCTTTAATGTTGTTTTCATGGCGGATGCAAGACGTAGCCTTGGTCTTAAACTTAGCAAAAGTTTTCGACTTATTTTTTTCCAGGGACTTGAAAAAGTCTCCATAGGATTTAACACCATCAATAACTACATTGAGAGCAACGCTCATGTTTAGCTCCAAGATCTAGACCATCTTAGTTATAAACTTGGCTAAATAATCCCTAAGAGATTCATTTGACTTTTGCTTAATGGTGTTATGGATAGAAGAATCCTTAATCGAAAGCTTACTTATAAGGAAATATTGCAGGATCACTTTTGCCAAATGTTTGAAACATAAGATTGTGTTTGGCTTCAGATGTTTTAACCATGTGCTAGCTGCATTCCTCAATGTTGAAGGAAAAGCATGGTAAGCAAAGGCATCACTTCAACCATGCAACTTAGCCAAAGTGCGATAATATTCCTCAAATTATGGCAGCTTGATGTGTCTTAGTATTACTTTGTCTAAATTTCACGGACAAAAGGACTCTTTTTTATTTGGAATTGTTTATTCGCTGTAACAGGGGTACTAACATACGAGGGTCTTCTATGGTTCACCTGCTATGGTCGTTATCTTTTGTCACTCTTCTTAAGAGCAAGAGCTAGAAGTCCAATAGTAACTTCATCCTGCTTTTTCTGTAATTCAAGAGAATAGATTGAATCACCATTATTCTCAGCATTGTTATTGATGTCTTCTTGGTTTTGATTTAGGTAGACATTTCTATGGAGAAGGTTAAGGATCTCATCATGTTTTTTGCTGAGTTCTTGGTTTTCTTTGGCTAAGTCAAGGCAAAGTTGCTTCAACTAGCCAAGCGCCGTTTGTCGATATACCTATTTCCCCCCGCTTAGTGATGGGGTGATGAACTTACACCTACACTTTTCATTGTTTGCATCTTTGCCATGTGGGTGTGTAATGAAAAACAAACAGTGCCAAATGTTGTCGGATGATTTTAGGGTAGGACTTTGCTCCTATAAAAAAATAAAAGACTAAGTGGTACCGGGGCTAGTTCAGTGTAGTCACTTCGATGCTTAAGTTAGTAAGTGTCTGAGAGAGAAGTAAATGACTTAATATGGAGTTAAAGGTCTTAAGAGGGTTCTTACAGCGCTTTCTCTTTGTATTTATAGGCAAACATTGAGTATCTAAAACAGCAATTAATTATTGGTAGTAGGCCACATAGAGATCTTATAAATAAGCACATGCCTAAAATATAGGAACAGTAAGTGATTATATAATGAGATCGAACCAGATCATAACCATTCGCGCCACTTTCCTAAGTTCAAATCAGACATATTAATCGGCTGGGCTCTAAGGCCTATCAAGTGGACTAAGCCTCAGTTGGCATTAGCTAAGAATAGAATTAGTCATCTTCTCATCAGCCAAATGGCTGAGTAATATTTAGGGTAAAATTCAACCATCAAAATCTAGGGTCTACATCAAGGTAATCTTCTCTTTCCTTTTCTATTTATTCTTGCTTTTGAATTCCTTTTATAGGGTCTAAGTCATCTTTTTCAGCATTACACATCTTTAAGGTATAGAACTTCTTTATTCTCTATGAGTAGGTTTTTTTTTTTTTCTTCTGAACATCAATAAGCACAAAAGCTCCTTATTCTTTCCTAAAAAGTGTAAAGCGACTACTAAAAATGCTATTCGCTCCATTTTTGCAATGAATGTCTAGTTGATTCCCTTCACTTATCTAGGTTATCCATTAAGTATAGGTTAGAGAGATCGATACAATTTTAATGAAATTTGCAAAGGGTCTTCAATAGGTTGAAAAACTAGGCTAACCTATGATTATCTCTAAAAGGTCATACTTCCTTCATCAAAAGTGTCTTGTCATCCATTCGTCTTTAAATTTTTTCAAGCTGTTTAACCTCCAAATTTGGTCATCAAAATGTTAGAAGGTATATATGCAAATTTTCTTTTCGGGGGGGAAGGTTATGTGCAATGCAGCTAAGGACAGATAAGGCCGGTTGCAAGAATGGGTTCGAGTTTGTCGAAATCTTAAAAAGGGTGATAGGGAAACTCACGAAAGGATGAAAGATAAATAAAGGAGTAAGCAAACCTACGAACAGCTCCAAAGGATATGATGTACTAATGGAACTTTCAAAGACTCACAGTACAGCTCGATATGATATATAAGATAATCCGGTAAGATTACTCACCACCTAACCTTTACTTAAGGGTTAGCATAAGAGTGAAATATGAGTAAACGATCAGTATTTACAAGAGGAAGAATATTCAATGTATTAATGGTAATATGATTATTTGCAACTACATGTACAAAGGGTATTTATATTCAAGAATTTAGGGCAACTTGCTTAAAAGAAAAAAGACAAAAAGAGTATTTCCTTAAAGAAGTAATGTACAAGAATACAAAAGGGTAAAAATGAATATTGAAGAAAAAACAATGATTAGTGTAGCAAATTCTATATGTGATCATGTACTCATGGCAAAGATTCATTGCCGATACTACTGGAGGATGCGAACAAAAGAGTATGAGCAAATTAGTTGTCCGAGCAGGGGTAACTAAGGATTAGTCTAGGTCAGCTCTCTCAGCCTCTCAGCAAAAGTGATGCTAAGCAATTGGTTAGCCCGAACATGGTTGAGCAGACACGCGAGGTTTGGCTGCTACTTAGCATTCTTCAAGTCAACACACAACTTCTGAGAGGTAGGTAGTCATTTGGCTTGGCATACAAAGTTAATCAGCATCAAAGAGAACTGAAAACTCTATCTTTTCTAACTTTATGCATTCCAAATATATAAAAGGTAAGCACCTTATAGAAATTGTTAAATCTTATGTTTCATATCCCATCTAGAAAAAACTCTGAAGGGTATGAGATTTCACTAAGAAACATACTTTCTTTAGTCTTAAGAATAGAGATTTTAGTTTTTGGTTTGATCAATAGCTCCCCCAAGGTCTTATTATCAAATCATGCTTAGTGAGATCTTCAAGCTTAAAGGCAAATGATTTGTGGATTAATGGCCATTGGCATGTTGATAGGTTAGTTGGCTTGCTTCCTATTGCTTTGGTTTAGGAAGTCATACCTCCTAATGTGCAACAGGAAGTAAATAACCCTCTTATTTGGATTATATCTTTAGATGGGGCCTTCTCTATCTCAAGTGCATTGAATGAATTTAAAAGTAAGGCAAAGACAATTGATTTACACAAATGCTATCGGAATAAGTTCTTACCATTGAAGATATCATTCTTTATGTAGTGTGCTGCTTGAAACTTTGTTCCTACAAAGGACAAGCTGTTTATAGGGTTAGTCTATTGCTTCTCAATGTGTATGTTACCTTAATGAATGTGAAACCGCTATTTATGTTTTCCTTCTTTGTGAGTATGCCAGGAATGTTTAAAAGCCACTCTTTACACATGTAGATATCATTAATCTTCCAAAAATCTCCTCCATAGATGTCTTACTCAAGTTTTAGAAGAATAAATAAAGCAATAAGAGTAATTATTGTGCTTAGAGCATGAGCTCAGCCACGGCTGAACCATGACTAGCCTGTAGGGGGTGGGTTCAACCCTTGAACCGATTTTTTTTAATATTTAATTTTTTTATTAATTTCTTTTTAAATACATTAATAATTTCTAACAATGTGATATCCTTTCTTTCTTTCTTTTTTTTATTAGTATACTAATTCATTAATAATTTATAATCTTTTATTAATTTATGACTTAATGTGATTTCAACTTTTTTATTTTTTTCCCTCCAATTTTATTTTCTCCTCATATTCAAGTCCTTAACATTTAGCAAGTTTTATAAAAATGACTTACATTAACTGAAATTGAATTTTCCATTTATCCTTAACACATAATTAACTTACGATTAGCCATTTATCATTAGTTTGATGATATTATTTTTAAAAAATTATCCTTTACCATCGTAAGTAAAGTAGATTTGACATGTAATGACCTACTATATATTATCTAATTATTTTTTCCGACTTAGTGGCCTCTCTTTTCTCTTTCTTTTTCTTCTTTTTTTCAAGGGGGTGAACCAGCTGAGCCAACCCACTAATTCAATGGCAAGCTGGCCTGATGGTTTGTGACCCACTAGTTCGAGCGATTCGACCCGCGCTCTTAAATTTCGAGCTAATTTATAATTTAGAATTGACCCTTACCCAGATCTAATTGTGCCCATTGTTACCATTTGGCATCTTTGGGGGGAAAGAAATAACAGAGAACACAAGAACACACCATGCACCCCACCTTCCCCCCCACCCACAAGATTCTTATTCACCATATTATTGATGATCTTCTTAATATGGGGCAAGCCAATCCACTATCAAGTCTCCAAATCAGGTGTGATGAGGATTTGTTTGCAACTATTGTTAAACCCCTTAAGAAAAGAAAGATTTATTCTTTGTCTTAGAAGAGCCCAAAAGAAACTTAGATCAAACAAAATGTGGATAGCAGTTAGACTAAGACAAAGGTAGTGTTGGAGGTATTCTTAATGATAACAATGGTAATTTTATCTGGTGCTATGGTTTACTCTCAAATCATGCTTTTATTGATTCAATTAAACTAACAGCTCTAATAAAAGGTCTTGAATACCGTAAGCATTTTAATTTCACTAAAGTTCGAGTAGAAACATATTGGAAGGTTATGAGTAGGTGGCTATCAACGAATGTAACTAGATGGGGTATATAGAATGACATCTCTTGGGTGAGGAAATTAATTGAAGAAATCCAAGGTCAGTCTAATCATGTCTAAAGAGAGAGATGTGCAACGGCTGACTGGTTTGTGAAAAAAGCTAAAGATAGCTAAGCTAATTTCTTTTAGACGAATACAGCTCTTTTAAACATTGAGCTTAAGAGGATTCTGATATAAGATAAGATAGGTTAGGAAATGCCAGAATTGTTAATTGTTAATTTATCCAATGTTGTCGTGTTCTTTTAGTTTTTTGTCATATCAAACTATACTAGTCTTCGTATTGGGAATAGTACTCCTTTCTATTTTGTCTTTATATTTTTCTTCATTCAAGTTTTCCTTGTAAGGGGTGTAGTATTCCCTTATTTCCTTTTTACTTGTAGGGTAAGGGGGATGGTTGGGGTGTCAAGGCTGTTTTGTATCATTGAGAGGTCTAGTTCATGCCCCCTACCCCCAACCCCCCAGTATGCATAGGGTTTGCCTAAAAAAAAATAAAAATTTATGGCTTAGTACAAATGAGACCTTTTATAGTTTTCAATTAGAGCAACTTTACATATTATACAATTACGAAATTGTATAAAATACTAGAGAAGGAATGTACTAATGTTTCATAAGGGTAAAATGGATAACATACTGGTAGTTATACTTATGACAGTCGTATACTATTAGAGGATACGTGATACACTATGATAGATGGCTACTGATGCAAAAAATCAAAGCTTTGTTGAGTTTGGAGAATTGTGGATCTAGTCAAAAGTCGACAAGCTTATCATCAAGCTTGATGTTTTACTAGTAGAGCTATTGATTTGATTGATTGGGTTGTTTACTTAGCCCCTAACTAGACTGGCATAGGTTGGCGTGAGACCATGCTGACCCTAGTTAGAACTTAGATGGACTTCCTTTACTTAAGAGATAAGTAGATGTTGGTGGGAGCTCGAGTACTCAAACAGGTCGTCACGAAGGAGTTCAACTTATTCCTTGATGAGGTGCTTTTGGAGAGCTTAGCGGATCATGGTGGCTATTTTGTGAGCTTAAGACCATATTATAGGCCTTTGATTCCTATCTTCTCCTTCAAGCTATTTGACATTTGGGATTAATTACGGCTCGGCTTTAGCATGTTCATCCTCGAGGACTTATGGGTTAAGGTTAGCAATATTGAAGGCAATAGGGACTGATACTAATTTGGCAAGTCTACTCTATAAACATTCTGGTTGATCTTTGTTACCTTAAATGATTCATCTATCTTAGGAGAGAGCTTACTTTTCCTCAAGCTTGGGAATCAGTCTTTGCTTTGGTGTATCTTCACCAGGTTGTTAGGTTAGGATTCTTAGACCTTTTGTCCTTACCCTTTTCTATTAAGCTTAGAGGTAACTCCGGTTAGGTGATTTGCTATCTTCTAATGCATTACTTTTATGGCCTTTGATCGGTCTACAACTATTTGATCTTCAAGTCGACTAGATAAAGGCATTTGGTTGAGGGGAAGATTAGGGTTAAATTCATACATAATCTTAAAGGGGGACTTACCCATCACACCATGTGCCATCCTATAGGCACTCAACTATAGCAAACATAAGTTCTAATCTGTTAGATTCCTTCCTACCACAATTTGGAGTAATGCACCTACGGTTCGATTGGCAATCTCAGTATGTTCGTCCATTTGAGGATGATATGATGTACTAAACAGAAGCTTCTTTCTAAGGCATGTCTAAAGTCTCTTTTAGAAATGGTTGAGGAATTTCAAATCCCTTTTTGACATGATGGTCTTTGAAACTCCATGCAGCTTGACCAACCACTTCCTCTAAGAAGAGAAAAGAGATAGTCGAAGCATTGTTAGTATGATGGTAGGGAACAAAGTGCACCATCTTACTAAATCAATCCATGACCACCATGAACAAATCCTTTACTTGGGACATTCTTTGTAAGCTAAGAACAAAATCCATGTTTAGTTTAAGCCATGGCTTAGTCGAGACAAGTAGTAGCAAGTATAGTCCTTATTCAACTCGACTCTTGGCTCTTCGACAACATACCTCTCTGGGATTGTGTGTACATCTCTTAACATCTTAGCCGAAAGGACTTCAACTCTAACAACTCAAGGGTACTTTTTTGCCAAAGTAGTTAGATAATCTACCTCTATTGTTTTTGTGTACTAATGACTCCCTAATAAAATATGTTAGAATGCATAACTTCTTACCTTGAAATAAATATCTATCTTCCATAAAGTAGTCACCAACAGTTCGTCCTTTCGAATCACTAGTGGGTCTTTGGTATACAACCCTTTAATTATGCAAAATCCAAGTAGCTTAGTTTGGCGATCGGATAAGCGGGTGTACTATTTAGATATAGTGTTGGCCACTACATTGGCCTTATCGGTCTTATATTTCACCACATAAGAAAATCCCTCTGAGAACTCGATTTACTTAGCTTGCCTCTTAGATAGCTTAGTCATCTCTTCAAGTACCTCAACAACTCATGGTCGACATAAATTACAAATTCTCTAGGCAAGAGGTAGTGTTGCTAGATGGTTAAAGCACGAATCAAGGAATAGAACTCCTTATCATACATCCAGTCGTTGCGAGTACCTCCTTAGAGTTTTTCAGTAAAATAGGCAATAGGTTGGTCTTCCTACATTAGTACGACACTTATGCTTATGCCAGAAGCATCACACTCCAGTTCAAACACCTTCTCAAAGTCTAGAAGAGCAAGAATAGGGGTGGTAGTCAACCTCTCCTTTACTTCTTTGAAACTCTACTATTCTCTTATTCTCCATTTAAACTTTACATCCTTTCTTAATAGCTTAGTCAAATGAACTACTATGGTACTGAAATTCTTGATGAAGTAGTGGTAAAAGGAAGCCAACTCATATAAACTATAGACGTCGGTAAAATAGGTTGGCATTGCCTATTCAACTATAGCTCAAACCTTAATACTTGTCAACTCAAATTCCTCCTTCACTCATAACTATGCCTAAGAAGACTACTTCAGATTGACAAAGTTCACACTTCTTTAGATTTCCTTAAAGCCTTTCAGCTTAGAGGATAGAGAAAACAACTTGAAGATGTTCACAATACTTTTTTAGATAGGGACTGTATACAAGTATGTCATCAAAATATGCTACTATAAACTTGACAACCAAATCTCGAAGTACATGATTCATCAATCTCATAAATGTGTTAGTGCATTAGAGAGACCAAAAGGCATTACAAGCCATTCATACAGTCTGTGCCTTATCTTGAAGGTTGTCTTCGATTCATCTCTTACTCGCATCTGTGTCTAATGGTAACCTGACTTCAAGTCAATCTTGGAGAAGATTTTAGCACCATGTAATTCATCTAATATGTTGTAAAGCCTTAGGATTGAGTACCTTGTCAAGCTAAAAAAATGGTTTAACCTGATTTATATTAAGTCCAGCCCATTCAATATAAATCTCTCAACCATATTGGGAAAATGTTAAAAAAAAAAAACACTTTTTTATTAAAAGTAAAGCCGTTGCATGATTGAAATTGAAAAAAAAAAGGGAAATTATGGTCCATGGGTTAATGACCCTAATTTTAACCACTAGCTTACAATTTTTCAGAGAAAAAAAACAAAATTTTAGAAATAGAAACCAAAGATCCACTAGGCTCAAAAGCTAATTAATTTAAAACTTAAAAGGTTCCACAAAAAATATCCATAAGTAATTAAATGGGACTTTGATGGGCTTCTTAAAATAAAAGGGGCTTAACATTAGAAGAAGGAAAAAAAAATTTCTACTTCTTAGGGCCACCTGAAGTGCCTACATACCTACTAGCTAAAATCAAGCTCACGTAGTTATAAAAGAATCTTATAAAATTTTAATGGGTTAATCCATTTTATTCATAAAAAATATTTTACTTTAAGTATTTACATATTAATTAATTTATAAAATATACTTTTTTTTGTTCGAAATTTGAAAAAAAAAAAACTAGGAATCCCTAATTTTGAAAAAATAAAGTCAATTTAGATTTTTTATTAAGGAAAAAAATTCTCTAAGGTAGCAAAACATTTTTCTTTTAAAGAAAAGAAAAGTCCCTTTTATTAAAAAAAAGAACTCATTAATGACAAACATATTAAAATAATCATATAATGTACAAATTAAAAAAATCATACAACATCATATAATCACTTTTATATTTACATGGCATGCTTATTAGTTATATATTAATAATTTATAACTATTAATAAAAAAAAAAACTACTTTGTTATGATATTTAATAAAGTTCTTGAATCAAAGCTTTTATTTCATGAATAAATACATGTCCATCACTAAATAAATATCAATCTATATTACATAAACATGAATAATGATAAATGTATTACAACTCAATCATCAAAACATCTAATCCAATAAAATTAATCAAGAACCATCATCAATTTCATGTACATCTATTATCAAGCTACATAAATATTACATTATAAAAACAAGAATTATAACAAATACTTTTACAAAATTTGCAAAACTAACTATTTAATACATAAAACATGATTTCACAAATTACCAATACATAACATTCATCAAAATCACTAAGAACACAAAAACAATCAAGAACACCCAAAGGTTTCGAGAAATTACCTTGTGCAGCAATGAATTGATAGCTGATTTAAGGAACTTTTAGGCTGTTTTCGACAAGGTAGCAACGGCTCCTAACTCTTGACTTCCCTATATATGAAACCCCTCCACCAATTTCTAGAAAAATCGTATTGCACTCCTTCGATTTGCTTAAAGAAATTCAGTCTTTCAACAAAACCCTAAAACTAAAGTGTAGAATGAGAGGTTAAGAATTCTCTCAATCTAATTCATCTTTCTTGTAATTGTATTCGTTCATGAGAAAAAGGGAGACGTATTTATAGTATGCAGTCTAGCTTATTGGTCAAGAAACTTCCTTTTGTGTTGAGGAGTTAAATCTTCTTGCATCTTGCAATTTTAGCTTGTTTTTATTTTTTTCCATTTTTTGGTTCGATTTTGATGTGTTTTATATGTTATTTCTATCAATTAAATAAATAAAATCAATCTCTATGTCTTTTTACTAACTATATACACTAAATATGCATTGGGATTGCATAAAGAGATTTAATTTGCCACTTTTTAAAACATTTGCATATTTAGTTTCCTAAAAGACATCCTTTTTATTATTTTGTGTTGGGGTACTTTCCCTTGATTATTTTTCAAGATTTCTGGGCCAAAATAACGTATTTATTTCCCTTGCAATGCCATATTTATTTTTCTAATTTTTTTATGCAAAAAAATGGGTCAAATTGGGTGCCTTTTTCTAGGCCAAAAATTGCTCTGTTTACGAGCTTTTCTATTTGTGAATTCATTAAGAAAGATAAGCAAGGAGAAGAAGAAGGAAAGAGGGAAGGGGGTAGGTTGGCTGGGCACTCACTCGCCTCACGCACACATGTAAAGGAGCATGTGAGCACCCTCATTTATTTAGTATTTTTTTAATAAAGCGCCATGTGGAGCTATGGTGCGACCGCTTAGCGCCATATGGTCTTAACGAAGCTGCTAGTTGGAAACCACGTAGCATGTTAGCATAGCATCATACATCAATAGATCTATTTCTTTTTTCTTTTTTTTTTTCTTCTCTTTTTCTTCTTTTTCAAATTTTATTTTATTTTTTAGATCTCTTAAAATTTAAAAAGCTTCATAAATTCTTTGTGGACAAAAATGAGGTGTTTACATACCTATACTTGAATGTAATTTAGTTGGTTATGAATGCCCATCCTCAACGATATGTCCTTCGACAAAATTAGGGCTAGTACTACACAAGGACTCAATGACTCATAAACATAACTCCTATCAATCAGATCATTGACCTGCCTTTAAAGCTCGGCAACTAGCTTTAGGTTCACGTAGTATATGGGCTTGTTCAACAAGATGGCTCCTAGTTGTAGGCCTATGGCATGTTCGATGCCTTTGACCTGTAGCAATCCATTTGATAGATCATTAGGAAATAAGTCAACAAATTTATCAATTATCTTCTTCACCTAGGTAGGTAGCTCAACACTCTATCCCTTCATCTCAAGCGGTCATTGAATCTTATAGCTTAAGAATAACTAAGTTCAAGAGTTCACCTTACTCAGCATCTACAGGCTACAACGACCTTCTCTCCCTTATGGAACTAATCTTGCTTAGCATACTATTTCATTTCCTTAACCTCTTAATATGTACTATCGATCTCAATGGTTAGTGTTTCACCTTTAATGACCATAGTTCTTTTATTGAGACATTTGGCAACCATGTAACCAAACCCTTTGGCACGTAAAGCAGTTAATCTCACTTGTCTTTCGTCCACAAATTTCTTCGACATTTCTACCTCAACAATTCAAGAGCTCAAGTCAGGTTGGACCTCTTCACTCTTGGTTGATTTCAATAGTATCGAAACAAATCGATTAAAGTGGGGTTGGCTTAGAGGAGCTCACATATAACCCTATTGACTCTAATGCTTAACGATCTAAGTAGCTTGGATAACATCCTCTAATGTGTCAATTCACTAGATATCCAAAACTTCACCAATTTTGAACTTCAATACTCCAATAAATCGAGAAACCATTCAAGCTTTTGGCTCCTTGACTTCATAATGAAAACATCAACATTTGAAATTCTTTAACATAGTTGCCAACAAACATACCACCTTGCTTGAGCTCTTGTAATTTCTTGAAAGTATCTTGTATATAATGAGCAAGTAACCTATTGTGCATAGCTTGGCACATTGCCAAGTGCAAATCTCAAGCTCTCCTTCCCTTCATCAGCTAGCTTGTAGGTTCTTCCACCACAGGGCGTCATATCCAGCAAACTTGAGTGTAGCTAGTCGGACTAGCACACTCATTAACTTCATGACATTCGAATATCTTTTCAACCTTGTCTCCCCAATTTAAATAGTCATCGGCATTGCTGATCCTAAAGTAGCTTAACATCTATGTAGGTCGACCAACTCTCTCTTTAGCCTCATAATACTATTCCTCCTCACACTTGTCTACTTCATCTAACTTAATCCGTCATCTTACTCGCCTCTCCATACTAACACCTAGTGTTGCCCCATAAGCTCATCAACTCGGTTACCATAATCAAGTTGGTAATTGGCAACATGTCCTCTCTTTTACTGAAGAATAGGTTAGAAATTCACTTAAGCGTCTTTATTAGTTAAGGAAGTAGCCAATCTATTAACATTATAAGTCAACTTAGCCATCATGGTGGCGAGCCTGTCAATTCCTCATCTATAGATCTTGGAGTAGTTATGGCAACTCTTCTATAATGGATAACCCTACTCTCATTGTTACTAATATTAGCATTAGTACTTAAGTTAGTCATCTTCTACGGAACCAACATCAAGAATAGTGCTAGATAGATAACCAAGATGATATGCCTTACGTAGATGAACATACGTAAGCTATCACATGAACCATAAGATGGATCCTAACTGCAAGATGGTTAAAAGGATGAATGATAGTTGATAGTTGAGTTAGGTCTCATGTACAAACACTTGGATATTACGTATCAAATGCTTCACAACAACTTGGTAATAATTTGATACTATGTATAAGTTCTTCTTAAGGTTACTCACCACTATTCCTTAGCTTAATAGGAATAGATAAGAGCAAGGGCATGAAACTTAGCAGCTAAGGTTAGCCTACATAAGCACAAGAAAGTGAGAAAAAAATGTAAAATATTCATTAGCTAATTTGTGGCTTACTACAAATAAGACCTTTTATAGTTGCTAATTAAGGCAACTTTACAATCTTGTACAATTATGAAATTGGATAAAATACTAGAAAAGGAATATATGATGTTTTATAAAAAAATGGATAAAACATAGGGGGTTATACTTCCGATGATCATGTACTATTAAAGGATGCGTTGCACAATATGATAAGCGGCTGTTGATGTAGAAGATCAAAGCTATGTTGAGTTCAAAGAACTGCGGATCTAGTTAGAAGTCAGTGAGCTTATCGTCAAGCTCAACACCATATTGGTTGATCTATTGGTTAAGTTGATTGAGCTATTTGCCTACCCCCCAACTAGACTAATAGAAGTCAACGTGAGACCATGTTAACTTTGATTGGAACTTAGATGGACTTCCTCCACTCGAGAGATAAGTACATATCGAAGGGAGCTTGAGCACTTAAACACGTTGATATGATGCAATTCAACCTCTTCCTTAGTGAGTTACTATTAGAGAGCATGGTAGACCATAGTAATTAGTTTGTAAGTTCGAGACTATATCATAGGCCCTTGATTCCTATCACCATGTATTATGGATTTTGTGCACACAAAATCTTCTTAAAAAACCTATGACCTAGATAACATCGGAGTAAGAAATTAGATCATGGCAATGGCCAATAATAACTAATAAGGGCAATGGCAACAACCACGACATTATCAAAGGAAGATGGTATAAGCATTGTGGGCCTTTGTTTATCCATAGAGTTAGTAGAGTAGGCCCTTATGTAGATGAAGCAGTTGGCTAAGTGTTTGTAGAGCCTACTTGTGAAATTGTAATCATTGCAGGTCCTTTGTGATGAGTTGGCATTATATGAAAATTGAAAAAGCTAAAACTAGAGATATTAAGAAGATAGTCATCATGTGCCTCTACTTACAGGTAGGCAAACGATAAACTAAGGGTGAAGTTAATGGTACTGCTTTAACTTAACCTACAAAAGATGTCCACAGAACGAAGGCATTATCGCTAAGGTCGTAACTCTTAGTGAGTTTTTAAGATGGCTATAGATAAAGGATGGTAAGAATGGATTGAATTATACATTAAAACAGGAAATAATTGTGAGTAGATCCATGACAAGGATATCATACACTTACGAAGAGGGACTGTAGTATCCCATGTGAGTAAAGTCCCATATGAATTATGGAATACTTTTAATTAGGGTTTATAAAGTCAAAGTAAGGGATACCAGATCAATACCAACCATGAGCAAACATGCATCAACTCTACTATTCATAATGCCTTAGTAACATAATTAATAAGGGATTGAAACTTGAAAAGTTCAGACTTAATTTTTAAAACAACCAGTTCACCCTTTTCTTGGTTACATAGGGATGCTATATATACAATTGATCTTGCAATTTTATTATTCATACATGAAACTAGCAAGAAAATCATTTTAGGCCTTGTAAACAATATATTGAAAATATTACAGTATCATATTTCTTAACTTTAGAAAATCATGGTCAATTAAAATTTTGTGAGTTTGAATTCATACTTAGAAATTTTTGAGACATTAGATTTATGGGGTAACCTTAAAAGAATATACTAAAGGGAAATATTGTTGAAAGAAGAACTACCCTTGAATATATTTGCATATTTTGTATGTTTCATAAGAGTATAAAAGTAGCAAATTCTAAAGTTATCGAGATCATGTGTTATCTCAATTTAGAATTTGGAGAGATTTTTTGGGAGAGTATAATTTGTAATAAAAATTTGGAAAGAAAAAAAAATAAAACATTTTCTCACTTATTTATAGAGGGAAAAAGAATTGAGGAGCCCTTGCAATTTTATATTGCTGTTGGGAAAATCTAGTGATTAGGAATTGGGTGCCATTATATAAAGCAATGACAAGAAGTGTGTTGCCATTGTGTTAAAAGCATGCACACACACATATATACGCACTCATATACATACATACGTACATACATACATTATATGAAGGGACTGAGCTTTAGTACATAAGGACCTTTATATGGAGATCCTTCACATAAATCTTTATATTAAAGATTTAAGGTTAAAGTTGTTATTAACTACACACAATAAATACAAAACGATAGGGGAGTGGGGGAAACAAAACTAAAGCACATAAATTGAAATTCAAAAGCTCAAAGTAGTAAAGCAATGGTACAACTAAATCAAAGGAGAAGCAAATAGCACTCTCGTTTGATAGCCTCGAGTGTTAAAAATGAAAAGAAAGGCCCTAAACCTTTTCAGTTTGATCAGACTTAGTGTAACTTTGATGGTTGCAAACAAATCATAGAAGAAGCATCGCTAGAAGGAGGAAGATGCCATAATCTTTGTGATTTATGGTACATTATAGATAGGTGTAGGAAGAAGTTAGGCATGAGGAGTAGATTAGTGGTCCCAAATTTTAGTAAGGAGATAGATTAGAAATCTAAAGCCCTTACAGAAGTGCGAGACAGAAATGTGGAGGCCGTAACAAGTGAGGAGGAAGACAGATTGATTGAGGAACTGGAAGCAGCTATGGATAATGAGGAATGTTATTGGAAGTAAAAATCAAGAGTAAACTGACTGAAGCTAAGTGATAGGAACACCAAGTTTTTTCATTGGTCGACATTTGTTCATCGATCAAGAAATAAAATTAAAAGAATAAAAAATGAGAGAGGTATTTGGGTGGAAAATGAAGAGGATTTACGATCAGAATTTTTGAACCATTACCAACCTAGCTAAAGAGGTAGTGAATGTGGAGGAGGTTTTGGAAGACATACCTATGTTGGTTACTCTAAAGATGAACATGAACCTTACAAAACTGGTATCGGAAGAAGAGATCCAGTAAGTTGTATTTCAGCTGGGTACAAACAAAACATCGAGTTCGAATGGCTTTAATGGTCTCTTCATTGAGACTTATCGGAATGCAATAAAGCACTCGGTGATAGAAGCTATTAGAAGTTTCTTTCAAACAGGTACTATTCCTCATTGCTTAAATGAAATTGACGTTGTTCTCATTCCAAAAGCTAATCAATGCACCTCTTTAGGCCAATCGATTTATGTAATTTTACATTCAAAATCTTATCAAAGGTTCTAGCCAATTGTCTTAAACACTTCTTGTGTTAAGTCACCAACTTGTATATTGTAAAGTAGATGTTTTCCACATTTTTATGGTGAGCTTGTGAGTATAGGATTAATTATTTTCCTGATTAGTTAGAGGTTGTTAGTTAGTTAGAACTATAGTATAAATATTTCCTTGTAACAGATTTGAAGTTAGACAGTCACAATTTACACATACATTCTTTTGTCATGCATTTTCCTCTATTTCGTCTTCCTCTTAAGCGCTCAGCACTGTGTGGAACAACTCGAAGGCTAAAGCACGTGCAGTGGCTTCTACTGAACATCAGTATTTGCAACATGGTATCAAAGCTTATCTGAAAAGATATTGTCTTCATCCTTTATTCAGTACTAGATAGTTTGTTGCTAGGATTCAATATGTCCTCAACTCCTAATCTTAGTTTTATGGATCCTATGTATTTGAGTGGATCGGATAATCCTTCAATGTCCATAGGCAATATAATTTTTGATGGATCTAACTACATCACATAGAGTAGGGCAATAAAAATGGCATTAGGCACAAAGTTGAAATTAGGCTTTGTTGATGGAAGTTTAGTACAACTGGATGACACAAAATAGCAAGATTTATTGAAATGGATTAGGTGCGATTTTATGGTACATTACTGGTTACTTAATTCCATGACTATTGATTTGGCACAAGGTTTTCTATATGCACATTTTGCTTGTACTCTATGGAATGAGATAGCTAAGAGATATGGTATAGCCAATGGTCCTCTTGTTTTTCAAATTCAATATGAGATCACAAATTTGAAACAAGGTAATCTCTTGATTAATGCTTACTATAGCAAATTGGAAAGATATTGGGATGAACTTCAGGCAATTCATTCTTATCCTTGTTGCGAATGTGGTAGTGCATCTAATTGCACTTGCCAGCTTAGAGATAGAATTTTAGAACATGAGTCTTATACTAAGCTAATTCAATTTCTTATGGGAATTAATGAGTGTTATGATAGTGTTCACAATCAGATTCTTTCAATGGATCCGATTTCGAATGTAAACAAAGCTATTTAATTACTGCAACAAGTAGAAAAACAAAGGGAAGTCATTTTTGTAGTCTCCTCTAATATGGATGCGTTTGCATATTTGATGAATAAGATAGAGACTGTTAAGAAAATTGTTGATCGACGACGGATTAAGCTTCAATCTAGTAAGGCAGTTTGCAAGCATTGTAAGGGAGAAGGATACACTATGGACACATGCTTTCAGCTAGTTGGTACAAAAGGAGGAGAGTAAACAAAAATACAAGAGGTGGTTTTGGTAAGAATCGTTTGGCAGTATCCTTTTGTAATACTAACAATGAAACTCCAGTTGATTGTAGCTCAGGAGATATGAAACAAGCAGATCCAGATCTTATATACACTGTGTATAATGAGGTGATCAAGTTAATGAGTGGCAAAGAGGAATTTTCTACTGTTGCTAAAGCTGCTACAAATTATATGGAGTTTGCAGGTATGACTTCAATTCATTCTTCTTGTTTTAGCACTATAAGCAAGAATATGTGTTCTTGGGTCGTAAATAGTGGAGCAACTGATCATATGAGCCCTCATTCAAACCTTTTCCTTGATTTGCCACCACTTTACACACCAATACACATTAGACTACTTGATGGATGTTTTCTTACAGTTACGCATCATGGAACTGTACGCATTAATGACTTACTTTCCATCAATCATGTTTTGTTTATACCTCATCTTTCTCATAACCTTTTGTCAATACCTAAACTTTTACAACGGTTGAACATATCTGCTATGTTTGACAAACAAAGTTGTACATTTCAGGATTTAAATAGAGGTATAGTGTTAGCAAGGGCAGCGGTGGTTGATGGACTTTATATGCTCCAAGCTAAGTCAAGCATACGTTCATCATCCACCGGTAATACTACTTCAGTCTACAATGTTTTTTTTTTTCACATGTCAATAACACATTGTAACACCTATTTTATGCTCGTATAGGACATCCTTCTATAGCTACATTGAAACATTTATCCAGTTGTAAGAGTCTTGATGTTCACTCTTTTATTTGTAATGCATGTCAATTAGGAAAGTTTCATCGGTTGCCCTTTCTTGACAGTGAACATCATGCTGCTTCTCCATTTCAGATTTTACATGTTGATGTATGGGGACCGTATGTTGTTTCCTCAATTTCAGGTGCTAGATATTTCTTATCAATAGTTGATGATTTCACTAAGTCTACATGGACTTATATGATGCATAATAAATATTAGTCTTCACAATTGTTGAAACATTTCTTTTGTTATGTTAAAAATCAGTTTCAAGTTATGCCAAATGTCATTAGAACTAATAATGGGGGGGAGTTCATATCCAATACATATGAGTCTTTGTTTTCTTCACTTGGCATTATTCACCATAAAACAGCTCTATACATACCCTAACAAAACGAAGTGGTGGAGAGAAAACATCGCCATCTTCTCAATACAGCCAGAGCCTTACGCATCACTGCCAATTTACCAAAGACCTTTTAAGGAGATTGTGTTCTTACTGCTACATACTTAATAAACAAAATGCCTATTCAAAGCCATGGATGGAAGTCCCCTTATGAACTACTGTTTGGATCACCACCTAATTACAATCATTTGAGAGTTATGGGCTGCTTATGTTTTATTAGTGTTCAACCACGGTCTAAGGACAAATTTGACTCAAGAGGAGAAAAATGTGTTTTCTTAGGATATCCATCACAACAAAAAGGATATAAGGTGTACAACTTGAAAATTGGAAAAATTCAAGTGTCTTAAGATGTTAAATTCTTCGAACATGTTTTTCCTTTCTGTGAGTCTACTCATTTGTTAATTCTGATCCTTCTTTGTTTGTAACCAAAAATCATGTTTTGTTTGAGTCTTTTCCACTAGTTAGCCCGTCTTCTTTTGATCAGTCATTTGTTGATCATGATGTTGCACTTCCGTCTAGTAGTTCTTCTTCTCCTACAAATAATCCTTTAAGTTAGTCATTGTCTGCACCTACTGACACACAATTTTGAAGGTCTCATAAACAAAGATAACCTCCTCACTAGTTACAAGATTTTGTGACCAGCATAAATCACACTAGTTCTAGCTCTTCCCTACCTAGTGTTTCCCCTGTTTCTCAACCATCATCTATTGCTTATCCTTTGTTAACACCTAAAGCTTTTTCACATCTCCTATGTGATTTTGTTGCTTCATTGTCTCATGTTTTTGTGACTAAGGAACCTAATACTTACTTAGATGCGACTAATCAACAAGAATGGCTTCCATGGACAAAGAGCTTGATGCTCTCGAATGCAATGATACTTGGGAACTGGTCACTTTACCTAAAGGTAAAAAGGCAATAGGATACAAATGGGTGTTTAAGATCAAATATCGACCTGATGGGATTATTGAGCAACATAAGGCTCGTTTAGTTGCAAAGGGTTATACACTAAGATATGGGGTTGATTACCATGAGACTTTCTCCCCTCTTGCTAAGCTTGATACAGTTCATCTTGTTCTTGCTGTTGTTGTTGCTAACCAAAGGCCTTTACAGCAAATCAACATAAATAATACTTTTCTTCATGGGTATCTTGATGAAGATATTTACATGACACCACTAGAGGGTTACAACAAAGCACTTCCTAGTCAAGTTTGCAAATTGAAGCGTTCTCTATATGGTTTGAAGCAAGCTTCTAGGTAATGGAATTTAGAATTATCCGAGTTTTTGCCCTCGTGTGGCTTTGTTCAATCACAGCATGATCATTCTCTATATATTCATGTTGGTCAGGGAGGTTTGTAATTATTCTTCTTTATGTTGACAACATGTTGTTGACTGGCTCTGATGAAGCTTTTATTTTGCATATAAAAAATGAGCTTGACAAAGCTTTTACCATTAAAGACTTAGGCCAAGCTTAATTTTTCTTAGGATTAGAGCTTTGTCGCACTGGTGAAGGACTTTTCATCAATCAGCATAAGTTCATCCTTGATCTTTTGAGTGACGTTGGTATGTCTGCTTGTAAATCAATTCACACTCCTATGGAGGTTGGGCTTAAATTTGATCATGATTCTGGTGATCTCTTTCATGATCCATCCTTATATCGCCACATCATAGGACGTCTACTTTATATTACTATTACTCAACCTAATCTCTCTTATTTAGTGCAATGTTTAAGTTAATTTGTTTTAGCTCCTACAATTCCTCATTATCAGGCTGTGTTACATTTGCTTCGGTATCTCAAGGGAACTTTTCATCTTAGGTTGTTTTATCTAATTCATAACAATTTGCAACTTCATGCTTATTCTGATTTTGATTGAGGATCTTCATTTGATCGTAAATCCTTAATTGGCTATTGCGTTTTCTTTAGTAATGCTCTTGTTGCTTGGAAAACAAAGAAACAACCTACTGTTTCTATGTCCACGACAGAGGCTGAATACAGGAGTTTAGCTGCTACTACCAAAGAGCTTTTTTGGTTGTCCTATTTGCTTCGCGACCTTCATATTTTTGTTAATTTTCTCATTTCTTTGTCATGTGATAATAGGTTTGCTATACTCATTGCTTCTAATCCGTATTTGCATGGCCGAATGAAGCACATTGATGTGGATGTTCACTTTATTAGAGATTATGTTCAATCGGGTTTCTTATCCATAGTTTATGTTCCATCTGCTTCCCAATTAGCTGATCTCTTCACCAAAGCTATTAATGGACGTCAACTTCACCAATTTTGTTTCAAGTTGGGTCCAACTTGAGGGGGGATGTTGAGTCACCAACTTGTATATTGTAAAGCAGATGTTTTCTACGTTTTTATGGTGAGCTTGTGAGTATAGGATTAATTATTTTCCTGATTAGTTAAAGGTTGTTAGTTAGTTAGAACTATAGTATAAATATTGCCTTGTAATAGAGTTGAAGTTAGACAGTCACAATTTACACATACATTCTTCTTTCATGCATTTTCCTTTGTTTCTTCTTCCTCCTGAGCGCTCGACACTGTTTGGAACAATTCAAAGGCTGAAGCACGTACGGTGACTTTTACGGAACATCAGTATTTGTGACATCTTGGACACTATCATTAGTTCCTATCAAAGTGCCTTCATTTTTGACTTATTAATTTAACTTATTAATTTAAGACAATGTGGTCATTGCCTACGAAGTGTTTCATTTTCTTAAACTTAAGAGTAGGATCAAAAGAAAGTTTTGTGCTATTAAGATTGATATGCAAAAGCATGTGATAAGGTAGATTGGTTGTTCTTCGAGCAAGTTCTGTACAAGATGGGTTTTGATGATAAGTGGATAAAATGAATTTTGGGATGTGTCAAGACAGTTTCATACAATTTAATCGTAAATGGTGATTGCATAGGAATGATTTATCCATCTCGCGGCTTAAGGTAAGGGGATCCCCTATCACCTTATCTTTTCCTCTTAGTATCTGATGTTTTGCTAAGGTAACCTATGAATTCGGTACAAAGAGGGTCGTTTAGAGGAATTAGAATTAGAAGAGCAAGTCCCAAGTTGACAAATCTCTTCTTTGGTGATGATTCACTTCTATTTGCTGAAGCTAATCAAAATAACTTGTTTGTTCTGAAAGACACCTTGCAGAAATTTTGTTCAACTTCAGGCCAAGCGATTAATCTCCAGAAATCAAGCATTTCCTTTAAAGGAATGTTGAGGAAAGTCTGAAGTCAGAATTGTGCAGCTTGATGAGGATCAACTCCAAACAACCCAGGGAATTACTTAGGCATTCCTATGATATAGGGAAAATCTAAATCTTCAGCTCTAGGATTGGTTAAAGATAAAGTCATTGGGAAGCTACAAGGATGGAAGAGTACTTTTCTCTCGCCTAGAGGTAAGGAAATCCTAATTAAATCATTTGCCTATGCAATCCCTACATACTCGATGATGGTCTCCAAATTTCCTCGTAAATGGTGCTCGGATGTACCGTCTTCGGTTACTCGATTTTGGTGGGGAGGGGATGAACAGAAAGATAAAATTCACTAGAAAAAATGCAAGGATTTGCAATTGACAAAGAGTGAAGCGGGGATAGGACTTAAGGATTTGGAAGATTTTAATGATGCTTTGCTGGGGAAATTGGCATGGCGAATCCCTCAAAATCCTGACCTTCTTTGGGTAAGAATTTTGAAAAGCATATACTTGCCAAAGTATACTTTCTGTGAAGCGAAAAAAGGGCAGTAAGTTTTCTTGGGTATGGAATAGCATCTTAGTGGGTAAACAAGTAGTTGAGAAGGATATGATTTGGCAAGTAGGGGATGGTAAAAATATTTGTTGTTTTAAAGACCCATGGATCAACTCTTACAGTACGAGAAAACCAGCTTTCAACCCACAACAAGGGGGCTGATGTTAATTTGAAGGTGGAGGATTTAATCTCTTTTAGGGACAGAAGTTGGAATAGGCATTTAATAGCGCGGCTGCCAGGGAATGAATGGATGGACAAGGTTACAAGGATCCGTTTGAGCAATAGAGTGATATATGACAGGTTGGTGTGGCCGCTAAATCAAGACGATGAATACTCAGTTCAGACCGCCTATAGATGGCTCAGGAGGAATAAAACTCTGTGAAATGTAGAAGACCCTCAACCATCAAGTAAGATCGATCCTAGCATCTGGAAGATCATTTGGTCAGTTGAATGTATGCCAAAGATTAGACATTTCCTATGAAGATGTTTCACCAATTCACAGAGCATAAATGCAAATCTCCACTTTAGGAGATTAAGGCCGGAACCTCTTTGTCACTTGTGTCATGAGATTGAAACTATAGACCACTTGTTGCTGTTCCGTGAGTGGAGTAGAAGAGTGTGGTTTGATGTTTTCGGCTATAGAGTAAGGAAGGAGAATTTCACAAGCCTTGAAAATTGGCTTTTGGATATATGGAAGCTGTTCACAGAAAATTCATCTTCCCCTAAACCGGGTTTTGCTCATGTTTATGGTATGTTTGGAATCATCGAAATATTTGTTTTTTTCAAGACTCTCAACTGAATCCTCGTATAGTCTGCAAGACAGTAAGAAATCTCTTTTTGGAGATGGAAAACCTAAAGTATCCTTTGGTTCTTGATGATAATGGTACAAGAAGTGGAGAAAAGATGAGCAGCGCTGAAGCCCAAGAAGGAACGCGACCCGAAGTTGCTGCTGCAGCCGATTTTGAAAGGCAGGGGAGCGAGGGATTTTATGTAGACAGCAGGCCACGCATTGAGTTGTCTAGGCCAAGGGCTGATAACCGTAGCGTGCAGGACATTCGTGGCAGCAATGCCAACACGGTATGGGAGCCTGCACCGTGCACCGAGCTCCTTCATAAAAATTAATGCTGATGGAGCCTTGTGCAATAGGACTCAATTCTGCCGGTATAGGGCTGATTGCGCGTGACCATCACGCCAACTTTTTGGCTGGTACAAGTGCTGTGTATCAAGCAATGATTATGGAATGTGTAGAGGCAGTATTTGTCCTCGAAGGATTGAATCTCGCGAAAGCTAAAAACCGGAGAAATATCATTATAGAGGGAGATTCGAGGGTGGTGTCTAATGCGGTTATGAGAAAAGCGAATTTTTTTGGAAATTGCACCATTAAGCTTCTATGCTCATCCTTTGAATCTGTTTAAGCTTTTTTACGGAAGCATGATATGGGTTACTTCAACGCTGGAGTATTTGGTACTCGAGCATTGGTTCGAGATATTTTTTCTATCCCTTCTTATCCTGAAAATGTAGGACACCTTACATTTTTAAATCAATAACCACCTTTCGGCTAATTTAGTCTCTTCTGTCCCTCGAGACCAAAAAAGGATAGTACAGGAATTTCAAGGTTGTCAAAAGAAAAGCTAACGCTATAGCCGATTAAGTTACGTCCAAAAGTAGAAAGAGAATATCCGTTAGTTATTGGGATTTGGATCCCCGTTTCCTTTACTTTCTTTACTTTATGCTGAATCTGCGAATAGACTTCCTGATGTTGGATCTACCTAAGTTACATTTCGTTTCAAGGATAAAATTATCTTTAGCAAAAAAAATAAATAAAACCAAAACTACAAATAAGTATAAACCGCTAATGAATTCACTAGTATAAAGTAATCTACGTTATAAGACGATGCATTCTCCCTTGGGATACACATAATTTAACAACTGAAGCAGTATTCAGTTAAATTGCAGAGTAACCATTAGCAGATGATATTAAGCGCATGAATGTCAATTTTTTGTCCAAGATGATATATTCCTAATCATATTTTTGGGTTATTTTGTAGGTGAAAATTGGTGCAACTTGACGAGTATTTCCTTCCTAAGATCAAGCCGAAGAAAGCATTTCGAGGATATTACATTCAAGCCGGGAAATTTGCTATACCAAAGTTTAATTACGGATAGGTTAATAGCAAAATGGATCCACAATATTGATTATAAGTGCCAAAACCGAAGGAGAACCAAGTGGGACAAAATGTCCCCGAAAAATCAATACACGCTTGGGTCATTTGAGGACATCAATGATGTTGGGCCGTTTTATAATGGAGGAAGCAAAAATAAAGCAATTTAAATTTTGTCATTGAGTAAAACTAAGTAGATAAAATTTAGATAATTGTTAAGACTGTCTAATAAAATAGATTTGGTTTGACACTCCTTTTCTAAAGTTGTAATATGATAGTTTGGGAAAAGAAAAAAATAAAACAGCAACTTGGGTAATCATCATTGTGTGCAATAGGCCTTCTTGGTTTATTTGAATTGGGTACAATAAGAGTGGTCATAGTTCGATTTTTCCTCTAAATCATAAAAATGTGATTCGTTTTTTTTTTTAAACTTTGAATCAAGTCATATGATTCAAATTAGGAACTTTTTCAAAAGGAAAATTACATGAGATGGTATTAATACTTGAGAGTAAGTTCAAATAGAAAATTAACTTTTCAAGAAATTTAAATAAAAGATTACCATTATAACATCGTTAATATTAACTTACATGTTCATTATCTACCAATTGGCACTTACATGGCGCACGTAAAGTAGATACATAGTGCTTACATGTATATTATAATAATAATAAATAAATAAATAAATAGAAAAAACCTAAAAATATATATAATTACTAAAACAAGAAAAAATGAAAAATAATTTAAGAAAGGAAATAAAAAATATAAAAAAGGAATTTAATAATAAATAGTTTAACATATACATAATAATATAATTAATTCAAAAAATAAATAATTTAAAAAAATTAAAAAGATTAAAAAAAAAAAACAATAGCCCCAAGGCCGAGGGATGATTAGCGGCCACCTAAGAGGGGTCATGCAACCCTACACAAATGGCCACCAGCTACTCCTTAGTCTTAGGGTGATTGATTACCACAAACACCCCCGTGGATTTGTATCCACTTGAAAAAGTGAGTCGTCAATCCACCAATATACCTCTTGGTGGTAGGTGGCTTTCCTGAGGCTAATTTAAAAAAAAAAAAAGAAAAAGAAAAAGGTTCTAAAACCTAATTGAGTCATATAACTCAATTGTAACTCATTGGGTTTTAGACTCTTGTTTTCATTTTCTTTTTTTTTTTTTTAAGTTCAATAGTGAGGAGGTCGCCCACCGCTAAGGGAGGGTCATATGACCCTAACCTAATAGTGGTCCCACTATTTCAAGTGAGTTGCAACCCATCAGGGTGTTTGTGGCTAAACTGGCAACCTCAAAGTTGGGATGGGTGGTTAAGTAGGGTTGTGTAACCTTTTATAAGTGGTTATTTTTATTTTTATTTTTTTTATTTTTCAAGTTATTTATTTTTAAAATAATTATATTATTATATATATATTATATTTATGTTAAACTATTTATTATTACATTTTTTTCCTTTTTCTCATTTATTTTTCCTTTTTCTTTATTTTTTTAGTAATTATATATATTCTTAAGTTATTTATTTATTTATTATATACGTATAAGAGCCATGTATTTGCTACGCATGCACCATGTAAATGACACGTGGCAAATAACAAACATATAAGCTAGTATTAACTGTGTTATAAGAGTAATCCCTTATTTTAACTACTTACTAAAATATTAATTTTTTATTTAAACTTCTTGAAACTTTAATACTTTATTTAAACTTATCCCCAAACTTAATACTCTCTCATGTAATTCTCCCTTTTTTTTTCAAACCATAAATTTTGATTTAATTAGATTTGGTTTATGAATTGAACCATATATTTTAGTGTAGGAAAGTATATTTGCATAGTGCATAATCTCATATGAAAAGTATTAATGTCTTTTAATAATAATAACTATTAATATCATTATAGAAGTTGATAAAGTTAATATTTATGTAATGGAAAAATTTCAAATATTTATTAATAACTAATTTTGTTTATAGAAATAGTATATAGTATAAATTTTGAGTAAAACTATATATATAATTATACGTTACGATAATAAAAGATTCGATACATATACATTTCAATAAATGTAAATTAAAAATTCTTTTAAGTGTTGTGTTATAATAAAATACATTCTTTAGTTGCAAGTAAAATATTATTATGTTCTTTTATAAAACAATTTGATTTAGTTTTATGAATTGGTTTGGTTTATCTTTCCAAACTAAGCATAAATTTTCGATTTGGTTCAGACTTAGAATTTTTTAAATCAAATTATAAGAAAAACTATATTTCTAGTTTGATTCGGTTAAGTTTGTAAATTGGTTTGATTTGGTTGGTTTTTTACCCATCCCTAGAGTGTAATGCAAGTTTCACAAAAGCATAATATTATGGGGCAATAGCTCTTTTTGGTGTTTTTAAGTATTGATAAAGCTTATATTTAGTTTTTATTTTATGTAACTAATCTTTTATTTTTCCCCCATAATACTAAAAATGCTGCCGCCGTACTCCACTATTCCACTATAAAGAAAGGGGACTGCTGATGCATACTTAAATACTTTTTATTATGTGATTATTTCATATTCTATTTATTTAGTGATTTTGTTGATTAATTAATTAATTAATATCATCATCATTTAATTTTGTACATGGTTCGCATTCTGCTGGTGGAGGTAAATACGCTGCCCTGGGATGAAAGCCTATTGCACTCAGGCTTGCTGTTGGATTTTGGCTAGATGTAAATATCAGAAATGGGCCAGGTAGAGTCCCCTGTAGCGAATTGGAGTCCGAATAACAATATGGTCCGAGTTGGGAGGTTCGGTCCAAGCCAATCGGCTCCAGGGATCTTCAATTGTTTTGCAAGTGGCATTCATTATTTGTTGGGGTTTTGGTGGTTCAATTCTTCGATTCGATTCAGGAACCAAACCAAATTGCACCATATTTAAGAGTTGTATTATCATCCTTATAGAACCAAACCGCTTTTAAAAACACGTTGTTCTAGTCAATAATAATAATAATAGTTGCCAAATTTTTCAACTAAAGATTGAAGTTCAAATTGATGATTATTATCCAAAAATTAGAGCCACGTAGCATCATACTATAGTGACCTTTCATCTTAAGTCATTGTAAAAATACACTAATTTGCATGAAAGATGAGAAATGTAGATGAAAGAAAATGAACAAACTGTAAAGCTTAGATTGATATATGAGAGATGATAAAAAAGAAAAGGTGAATATAATTAGATTGAAGTGTTGATGGGATTTAAAATTAAAAATTATCACTTATTTTTTATTTTTCAATAACCAATGCTTGTAGGCGAACTCAAGAATTTCAGTTTTATTTGACACTTGAAATTGAATCGCGAACAATTTGGACCCTCTCTAAATCAAACCTTGAACTAAGCTGAAATATAAAAGGACTTCATTTTGTAATTTTGCCTGGTTTGATTCTTGATTTAGTTTGGTTTGATGAATGGCCCTAATTATCTAAGCTTGTCTTTTTTGGTAAGTTTACTAGTATAACAAATGTGAAATAGTGAAATCACCCACTATTTTTTATAAGAGTTCTCAATGTTATCTTGTAATCTTTTAGTATTCTAAAATGGATCTAAAATTGATTATACAACACTGTTATATTTTCTATCAAAAATAACTTCTCGATAGCTAAAAGGTTCTTTTAACTTCAGTTTTTCCTTTTCAAATTTGAGATTTTCAACTTCTTACTTTTTTATCTATCTTTTTTTTAAATAGTATAACTTTTTAATAATAAAAATATAACAATGATAATACAATTTTTATTCCATCATTTGCATAACCTGAAAAGTTGTGAAATTTTATAAACCTTTTCATTAGTGCACTTAAAAATCCTAAACGTTTTTTAAATGTTAATTGTTTACAATTATTAGTTTTTCCATCCAAAGAGCTGATGTGGAATTCTTTTATTATTTTTGCACCATTTTTGAGCCGTTGGGTTTAGGACCTTTGGAAAATGTTCTTCAATTTTTTTTTTTTTGAATTTTACAACGAGATCATGAAAAAGTAGATGAAGCATAAAGTTGATTTGTCAAAATTAAAAATTATAAAAGATAATTAAATGTAACATCGAATTTTTACTAATTTAATACATTATTATAGGAAACTCGAAAATTTGAACTCTAAAATATAATGAGATGTTATAGGTGGACTAAAAGAGTTATGTAACCTATAATTTGGAATTTGAAAAATGTTATATGAGCTAAAAAAGGTCCATGTACACGTGATGGGCTAATATGCATGCATGTGTTAATTTGCTGAAATTGGTAACAAGCAACCCTAAATCCATCAATTTGTTTATGTACTTGCACATCTGCTTGACTTATGATCATATAAATACTTTCTAATTTTCTTTCTTTTAAGGAAAACTAAATTAACTTATGGTTTCTTTTATTTTTGGCCCTTCACCTAAACTAGTGTAACCAATGGTTCTATAATATGAAGTTAGATAGCACATGGTTTTATTGAATAAGATCTTATGTATGTATGTGTGTGTGTATGTGTGTGTGAGAGAGAGAGAGAGATCATGTGCAAATCCACTCAAGTGTCTTGTGCTTGTATGGCTCATAATCCCATCCACTTGACATTTATCAGATGAAGCCCATTTTAAGATTAGATAAAAACCAAATAAAGATCAAATCCCTCTAAGTTGCTAATTAACTGATCTCATTCTCTTAGAATAAAGCCCTAAATCATGTTCCATTGGTGTAAGTTCTCAGATCCTAAAGGAAACCTCCTTAGCAGTCTAGTCGACAATTCCTCTTCACTAAACCACAATTGGAGGTTGTTGGAACCTATAAACCCCACAATTTTGGGCAACAATTTAAATTGAGCTAAAGCCTACTCTAGATATTCCCTAAGGATAAACTAACTTAGATATTGAATTAAATATATACCTATATATGTATAATTCAACTTCCTAATCATAAACGAACATGAAAGCTCTAAAACGAAGAATTAGGAAAACCCATTCTGAAATTGAAGACCCTAAAACCTTAAACCCTAAACTTAATAAAATCCTAGACTTACTAAAACCTTAAATATACTGAAACCCGAAACTTAATAAAACCGTAATCGAACTTAGAAACCTTAGAGTTTATTTTTAAAATGAAACCAATAAGTAAGAGAATCCAAGACTAAGTCCTAAACTTCTTTAATTAGAATTATTTAATCAAGTTTAACAATTGAATGAAAGAAAAAAAAAAAAAAAGAAAAGAAAATGGTTAATGGAGGAGCCCTTCCTAAGACCCTAGTGGTGGCCACATTTCCCAAACCGCCCTTCCCTCTCATTTTCCATTGAAATCTAATAACACCTTAGAAACAAACAAACTAGTAGGAAAAGCTACCAAAAAGAATTGAACAAATCCTTAGATTGATGAGACAAAAGCTCCCACAAATCTTTAAACAAGCCATACCATAATAGGTAAGATGTCAGGACTACTTTTCCATCAACCCAAAGGCGAAAATAAGAAGACTTGGGAAGCCCCCTCCATCCTCCCTAGGTGCTAATTGCAAGACCCCCATGAAGGCCATCATTTCACTCTTCTTTTTTAAGGAAAACACAATTAAATGACCAACCATTGGAAGCCCTAAAGAACCGGTCACTCCATTTTACCTTTGTCTCCTTTTAACAAATTATAAGGCAAGAGGAAGGCACAAACCAAGCTCCTCTAGTCGGCCATTAAACCCCTTACCATATCCCCTTTTGTTTCCTTCATTTCCACCATTGCACAACATTTGAACTTTTAAATCAAACACCCCCTAACCACCCCTAATAAATGTCGAACAAAGCTCATACGTACACCCCCATATTTCATCCTCATTTCCACCTTTTAGTCTTCCAAGTCCTCTTGTGCAAGCAATATTTGAGTTTAGTTTCCTAAAGAGCACCAAGTTGTCTCCACCTTACAAGTTTCATAACTCAACAAAGGGTCAAAAGGCCAAAGAATTAGTAAGTGCAAAGGAGTAAGGCAAGGACAAGAGGAGTATATGATTGAGGCACCACACTTCTTCTCCAAGTATAATAAAATCCTCTTGGCTTCTATGTAATCTTAAGATATCCATCTATAAGATTTCTTCCTTTCCTTCTTGTAGTATTTCCTTGTATTTTAAGAGCTATTACGTCAAGCAAGTTAGTAGTTTTCTTGAAAGTTATCTCTTAAAGTGGTAGCCTTAAATAGCAATAGTCTTGATATCTAGCAAAGGATGAATGAATACTTAAAGACAATGAAAGAAAAGCCTTATAACATGTGAGAAACAACAAAACAAAGCTAAGATACTTTCCTTTAGGTGATGGATGTGGGCTGTACACAAACCTAAGAAATGTTTTCTCAACTTAACAAAGGGTTTTCATGCACTAAAGTATCTTAAAGTGATAGTATAAGCAAGGATATGAGGCTTTGTTGAAGAAAAACATGATTAATCCCTAAGCAAGCACTCTTAAAGCCATGACCACCATAAGTTCCAAGTCATTGACAAATAATATATATATATAATAAACTAACAAATAAAGGGAAAAAAACAAAGGTTAAACAAGTGTTAAGTTAAAGGACAAGTTAAATTAGGACCTTAAGTTAGCAAATGGCTAAAAACTTAAGAAGACAAGCCTAAGATTAAACCTTGGAGACACCAAACACAACCAACCAGAACTAAACATGGATGAAAAATAAAGATAGGACCTTGATTCACTAAGTTCTAAGCCTAAACATATAAGCCCAATGGAGCTAATAGGCCTTATAAAGCTTAAATGGACTAAAAGACTTAAAAACAAACCTAAAATGCAAATCTGAGCTAGGGAAAATGCTATGACCAGCAAATGAAGTAGTGGTACAAGACTTAAAAGAGGCCTACTAAGAATTTCCAAAAGCCCACTAAAACATATAGTAAGCCCATCTTAAGAATCGAGCTCACTTATGGTATAAAAGTCTACTCAAAAGACTATAGAATAAAAGTTAGCACTAAAACAAGGAACGAATATGATACTTCAAGAAATCAACCATGCATGAACAATGAAATCCACATAATGATGAAAGGCCTAAAACCAATTAAATTTATAAAATGGAAAACTCGATAATACAAAACAAATAAAAATAATAATAATACATTGAAAAATCGCCACTTTTCTAGCTAGTACACAAAATGCGAGTCCCATCTCTCAAAACTGACCACACCACATGAAAGTCCATTCGAAACCAACAAAATTTACTATAAGATCATAAAAATTAGACTTAAAATGAAAAAGTTATATGCGATTAAATAATTAGGCATAAGAAAAGTACAAAAATAGGTGATAAGATGAGAGAAATATACCTAGTGAACTAATTAAGATGAGACCTTAAAATAATAAATTCTTCTTTTTCTCATTTATAATGATCAAGTGAAACCGATTTTGAGGATGAGTTGCTACTCGACTACTACGACTAGTAGCTATGGTTGAGTGAGTAACTCCTAATGACTTCATGTTTGATTTTGCTTGTAGTTAGTTACACTAAATGTCTTATATGTATAAATTATAAACTGTTGCATGTAGGGATGGGAATCTGTATGTGTAGTGTTACTTAGATGCTAACTAACCAAATGTTATTATGAGAATTGAAAGTTGCTTGCACCTACTTGGCTAATAACTAAATGGATCATGCATTCCATTTCATTGCATTATTTTTATACCTACCATTAGCTCACATGGAAGGTAAGAAAGGGCTCATAGGAGCAAGAGCTCTTAAAAGGATTGTTTTGAGCATACTATAGTGCCACATTTATTGAGTCCTTATCCTAGCCTATGGGATTACTAGATGCTAGGAGACGCTAATCATATGACTAAGGATCATGTTTTGAGACTTCCACTTAAGGCGTGTACATAGATGCAGGAGCCACCATACTATTAGACTTGGGAATTTTCTTATTTTAGAAAAATTGTATTATTTTCCAAAGAATTAAAGTTATATATGTATATATATTTATGTACGCACATTTGTGTGTTAGTTGGATAAAAACTTAGGTGCTAAAACCTTGTTGATGATTTGTATCAATCAACAATATTCAACCCTGATTACAGAGGGCATGATTCTAAGTTGTATACAGTTCCTAAGCTACTGCATGTACTTGGTTGGTATACTGCTTGATTCATATATTCATATGCTTATTAATTATTATTGCTTGAAGGCATAGTGGGAGGGAATAGCTCAATAAGCGTGAGCCAATACCCCCATCAATTTCTATTGATGCAGGGACATCTTTTTGTCAAGTCGAGCTGTGGTATACCAAAGGTTAGTGATGAAACTTTAAGAAGTTTTGTGGGAAGGCTTGAGTGATGGAGCAGACTTAGAATAGTTATTTAGATCTTCATATTTTCGTTTGGAGACATGTGTACTATGTTATATTCGGTAGCTTTAAGACTACTACTTGTTTAGACTTACCTATGATTTTGGGGATTTAGTATCCTATTAGACTTAATTATGATTATGCTATTCAATAAATGGTATGATTAATTATTTTGCTATGATTTACTTGTCTGAATGACCTAAAGGAAGTGGAAGTAGCCTTATACATTGTATGGAAGGGTGACAATTGACAAGGGGGTTAATCTTCAACTTTTGTGCAATATAAGGCAATCTGCTACAACCAAGGAATTGAGCGGGTTGTGTCAAAACTAGTAAGGCAAAATTCTACCCATAGGTTCTTTTATATTCTAAAATTGTTTAATCAACTTGAATGATTCCTTATATAGTAATGTTTGTAATTTTAATTTCATGAATATATATATGAGTCTTCTCTTTAAAAGCACTCTTCATATAAAAAATATTTTTAAACATGTAAAGGATGTTGTTTCAACTTCAATTATAAGCTACTACATGCATGCAATTTGTTGATGTAAAATTAGATTTTGAAAACTATAGGTTAGACAATTGTTATCATTATTTTACTAAAACTACCATTTTTGGTAAATAAATGAAATAAATAGTTTTTGTTATAATTAATGGTAAAATTTGATATATGTTGATTATGAGACTTCAAATATGATATAAATAATTTTTTCCCACAATTTTTCATGCAAATTCAATCATTTATGAAATTTATGCTAATTGAAAGGTTAAAAGAGTAATTTTATAAAGATAGGCAATGAAAGATTCAACCCCTAAACTTTTTTTAATTAAAACACGTTTTTCTTAAACTTATGGAAATTTTCATAAAACTATTTGAGCATATATACTATATATATTTATTAATAAATAGCCTATAAATGGGTATATTATAACCTAAACATCTAATTGTGTAAAAAATCATGAATCTTACAATGCATGCATGAATTAGAAATGATATTTTGAACATCTAACCTACTAATTAGGATAAAAAAAAATAATGGAAAATGTGATGCTCTTGGATGTTTAGTGTAATTTATACTAATTAAGGGGTTTATGATAATATAAGGATAAATTAGGAGAAGAAAAGGGTAATTTTATAATTTTGCATGACTTAAAATTGATGACAAATCAAGAGATGCATACTAACCCATATATAGATAAATGTGATAATTCTTTTAGATTTAAGTGTAATTCGAACTAAATGGGGAATTTCAATGAATTAAGAATAAATCAAAAGTAAGAATAAGGGCATTATGGTAATTTGATGAATCTAATCAATTTTGATACTTTAAGACATTTAAGTAACTCTTAGAATAATGACTGCAATGGTATTAAGAACATAAAAATCTTATAAAAAACAACAAACATATGGTCGTGAGAAATTGATAGAATGTAGATAGGAAATATTAAATTTTATACCATAATAAACAATAAAATGACCTTAGTTATGTGTACATTAAAGCAGTCTAAGTAAAACTTACTATATCCGTGTAAATTATGTCACATATTTCTATTGATGACCTGAATAATATCGTTTGAGAGGAGATAAAGAAATAGGTGAGTATCCCTTGAATTCATGAGTATGTAGTAGTCATGTAAGAGTGGCCACTAACAAGTTTTTTTAACTATCCTTAGTAGTGAACTGACTATGATCTATATGACTTGGTATGTATTTGCTTCTTGAGTGATAAACTATTGGTATAATGATTTGAAATTTGATGATCAAGTATGATAAGGTTTGATATTGATAGTATCTTGAGTATGCCCTTACTAGTAGACATAGCTTACTAATAGTAATATAATGGTTTAAGTGCATACTTAATATTAATGGAATACGTTTGATTTCTATATTATTATTTAATTTCACTAAACAAATGCTTGGTTTTGTTGAAAGCTTATCAATAATTGCTCCATTACAAACCTATGATGATAAAGAAAAGTAGACTTAAGGTTATTAGAAGCTTAGGTTTTGTTAAGAAAAGAATGTTAGACCAATGGTCTCGTTTTCATAAGCTTGATTTGCTAAGCAAAGAATGTTCAGTTTATACAACTTAGACATATGAATTATACATAATCATATTTAATTGCTAGTTTTGAGCTACCTAAAGATCACTCATTTATGAATCTTCGAATTCGCTCAATTATAAATCTTCAGATTCACTTAATTATATGTCTTTAGATTCACTAGGTTATGAATATTTGCTCTACTTAGCTTTATATCTTATGATCTTCTTAGGTTTGGATCCATTTGATGGATCTACTCGATTTTGATCCACTATATGTCACTTGCTCGATTTGAGTTGCCATGTACTACTCATGAGCTACCTAATGGCTGCTTGCTTTGTTAGAATACTAGCCAATACATATTTAGTACACATGCATATTATTGCATAAGTATGTATAGTTATAGTTTTAATAATATATCTAACATGTTTTCATACATATGCTTACATTTGTTTCACTCACTTAGCTTAAGTATGAGTTAATGGTTTAGTTTTTCCTAACCTTAAATACTGAAGATGAATCAAGAATTGGGTTTTAAGCCTAAGGTTTAGGATTGAGTGCAATGATGATTTTTTGGCTTTATTTTATGGTTTTTACAAAAACTTTATACCTTAGCCTATATAATGAATAAGCTTTTAAGTGGTAGGTATTAGGCAATGAATGCCTAAAAGTTAATGTTTTTATAAGACACTTCTAGTAAATCACATGTATTATATGATGATATGTGGTTTTAGTTTATACTCATTTCTAGTTTACCCTTATTCTTAATTTAGGATGATATAATGACAACTCTGACGAGAAATGAATTGAGTGCCAAGAGGCCTTAAGGTAAGATGTCACATATATTGATGGTTTGGACCTCACATTTTAACACCACCACTAACTTTTCATAAGCTTTTTATTTATTTATTTATTTTCCTCCATTCTATTCATCCAATTTCCCAATCGTTACTACCTATAAGCGCCACACACAACTGTATCTCTCTCCCAACTAAAACATGAACAAATATAGAAAGCTCATTATGATTTTAAAACCTATTCTAATGGATCCCCATATGTTGAAGTCATTTAAATAAGTGTAAGTACCATTCTTAAAGAAGAACAAGCATTTTTGTAAATAGGTATTCTTTATGGTGTATTAGTACCATTCAATTTTCATAAATGAGTATTCTTTGTAGCACTGCAGTTGAACCTTACACTATTAATAAAGTGTGTTGCCTACTTAACGGAGCCCAAGCATAGCTAAACTCCATCAAATATCTCAATAGTAGGTATAACTTAATATAGGATTCAACAATCCTTAACTTTGATTAACTTAATATATTGTCATTACATTAGCGTCATAGCTTATCACTAGGAGATTGCTCAAACACAACCTATTTTAGCACAAGAATCTTTGTTCTAATTTCATATACACACTCACTATCCTTCTTTCTATAATGGCATCCATTTACTCTTTGTAGAAATGTGAACCACATAAAATAAAGCTTAAAAATGTTGATTTGTATGCCTTTTACATGCTATGCAATGTCATGATATGCATAGAGCCAAAAACCAAGCAACAGCATCAATTAAGTACTATATATAATATAAATTAGTTATATATATGTATATATATATTTACGTACACATAGACAAACATAAACACAAGAAAATAAATAAACATGTAGTATGTCTAGTACAATAGTTATAGACTAAGTTGAGCAATAGGGGATAAAGCCAACATAAGTACTTGAACTTTTATATATATTTATTTATTTATTTTAGTACATAAACTTAAAACTCTTTAATTTAGTATCCTAACTTTTTAAGTGAGACAATTTGGTATTTTTATTATAACAACCGTAATTATAAAATATTAAAATAATAATATAAGTACATCAACTTTCATTTTATTTTTATTTTAGTGTTTACACTTTATTTTTTTATTTTATTTTGGTACTTCAAATTTTTAAAATAAAACAAATAAGTATTCTTTATAACAGCTGTTATAACGGATATATTAATTTGTCTCATTTAAAAGGTTGTGGTACTAAAATGAATAAGTTTAAAGTTTAGGTACTAAAATAAAAAATAATATGAAAGATCATATACTTGTAACGGGTTTATCCCCAAGCAATAGAGATGGTTAAGTGAGACCAAGCTGTAGTTCTAAACAATACAAGCACTTAGTACAACTAAGTAGCCAAGCATAATACTAACACATACCTAGCACAACTAAATTACGAAAATTCACTTGTGTTGAACTATGTGGTGTATCAATGGTTAGCCTTATTATATGGCTAAATCACTCTTAAGAGTAAACGTATCACTCACTTACTCATGTATGCTTGTGCTTCGAGTTATATGTCTATGTCATCAAGCTCACATACTAATGCATATTCATGCATCCAAATCCATTCATCATCTTTGATTGAAAAGAAAAATCCATTCATTAACTCATGCAAAAAATGCTTATATTTGATCCATTCATTAACTCATTCATTAATCTATTGTTTATACAATAATCATCCCTACACATTATACAAATACGCTAAAATATCCTATCTCTTAAAACATGAACAATTATGAATTTACCCTTTTCATGTTTGGCCTTTATGGCGAAAATTTCTCTACAATTTCGTGTTTGGACATGTTTATTTGATCCAAATATTATTCTTAGATTAAATATATTATCAAAAACATTTTTGAATTTCAAGTTATCAACACATTTGATCAAATCAGTATATGATTTTTTTTTTTTCAAAATTTGCATTGTTCATATATTTAATGCAATTTTGTGCACATATGCCCAATGTTGAAAAGAAAAAAGATTGTTATTTTAAGTTTAATACCAACTTCATGCATTCATTTACAAATGGATTAGTTTAGAGTATGCAATAAAAAAATTGTCTTAGCTCTAAAATTCATAAAATTTACTAATTAGCTCTACATTCAATAATTTTGGTAAATTTACATAAGAATATATAATTCAAAATATTAACTTACATGCATGCATATATGTCTTGTATACATATAGATTAAACTTGTATATTCAACCAATTTGCATGAAATTTCATAAACTCAACCAAAACCACATTGATCTTCATTATCATGCCTGAGCTTCCAATGCATGTTATGAAATTTCAAGAAGTCATTTTAATCAACTATGATTCAATCCTTTAAGCTATTACAACACACATAACTCTCATAAACAAAATGGTAGCAAATCCTTTCAAGCTGGCTCTAGCAATCCCTTGGCTTAAACAAAATTGCAAGAGTATGGCTTTTACTTTCTTATGTCAAAGAGGGACAATGCATGAATTTGATTTGTATTTGATAAGTTATTCCTATATCTTAGATGGCATAGGGCAAGTTTATAAGGTGGAGCTTCCTATTAATGCCATTTGAGATATTGAAGAGAAAATACAAGAGTGGAGGTGGTGGTGACACTTGTATGTTGTATTTAATAATGTCTAAAGATAGGTCAAGGAGAGATTAAGATAAGCTAGAATGCATTTTTTATATAATTGTTAATAGCTCCAAATTGCATTAAAAAAAAAAGAAAACTCTAGGTCGTATTACTCGCTCCCTATATGTACACATAGTGGATAAATATCAATAAACATTAAATACACAATAATGATAGTAAGCAGTTATAAAAAAAAAAAAAAAGCTACAATCCTCGTACATTTAAAATCTATTAGTATTTACTAAAATTGTCAATTTGTGTTAAAGGGTCATTCCATATCCCCATTTCATGTCAAATTTATATAAAGTGCCAAAAACATATGAAATTAAATACACATTATAAGTACCGTATTGTATTTTCTCTTTGTAATGTTAAGGGATTCACTCTTCTTTCAAGTGCATAGAAGTGCGTTGAAATGAGTTCTAATATCATGCTACAAAATTTCATAAAAGTGCATTGGGACAAGAAGAAATCAAATCTAAAGTTTATGTCACAAAATCTTGAGAACCCACTTAATTGTGCTAGATGTAATCTAATTCTCATATAACCCGGCCCAGAAGTTATCAGTTTTCTTGATTACTCAAAATCGTTTCTAACCATTTTGATAATGACTAACAAAATATGAAAGTGATATGATAATTCTTTACATAATATATTGCTAATATCTCAAGGATTAAGGTTGTATATGTATGCACCATCAATTATTTGCAGACTTATCCTATTGACACGTTATAGGATCCCATCGAACACTTCTAATTAGGCTATTTCAATTAACTTATTCACTACTAAGCAAAAGCACCTATATGGTAACTTCAGATATTGACATATTTGTAGTTGTGTTCGTGTTATATTGAGCCAAAACACAAGAGTTGATCTAATTTATAAATACCCTTTTTAGTCTTAGTGAACTTATACTAGGAACATTTCTAAGAATTATGTGTCATATATAGTTTCATGGTCATAATCACGTTACAATGCACAATGCATCATCAAATAATTTTGATGAATTTATCATATTAAAATAAAATTTATTCAAGTGTATATATATAATGAATGAATATAATTAAAAACTCCTTGATAAATGTAATAGATTTTTTTTTTTTAATTTCCAGCAAAATGTAATAGATAGTTACAAGATATCTATAACCCATTACATTATTAGCTCTTAAGATAAGAAAAAGGTTGTAATAAATATTACCACCACATGTACATGTAGTATATAACCACCAATTATATTTAAATATGTAGCAACATAAACGGTAGCTATAAACTATCTACTATCATATCTATATGTTCAAATATAATTGGTATTTATATGCCATGATACATATATGTAGCATGTAATACTGGTGAATCATTTATTAATAGGAAAAGAGTTTTAATAGATATTAACTATCTATTATAACAACATATAGTGTAATAATAATCCTAAAGGTAAAGTAACATTGCAACTTGCCACATATCTTTTTTTCATTCGCAAGGATTAAGAAACATTCGACAACTTATGAACTCTTTCATTATATCAAAATATGAAAATTTAAAACCTATTAATGATGTAAAATTTTTGAAGCCCAACAAATTCAAACCTCTAACAACTAAGTATAAAACTATTACCTTAGAAAATATCTATCTAGTTGATTAAACTTAAACTTTATTATAGTACAAGTCTTCTAGAGCAATCACTCCTCTAAATAGTCATCAAATAGCAGTTGCTGCAACAGTATCCCCATTACAAGGTCCTTGACACTAGCTTTAAGGGACAAATCCCGCTTTTGAGGTTAATATACAATGAGTAGAGGTCCTAAGCTATAAAGCTCCATTTTAGGATCATTAGTTTACTTCAATTTTTTATTTCCTTTTTTCCTTTCTTTTGGTTTTGTTGTAGTTTAAATTTATGTGCTATAGTTCCTGTAAATAATACAAAAAAATTTTAACAACCTTTCTTGAAGAAATTTAAGAATAAAGTGGAACAATTCTTAAAAAAGAGAGTTCTTTGAAATGTTATTGTGATATTTAGAAATCTTAAATTATAATATCCAAGAAAATTCAAGAAAATAATTTTAAAGTGAGAGTATTGTTGTAAATTCTTCTTTGGGCCTAAATCTCATTTACTATAAAACTCAACCATATCACCCATTTGTCTTAAATCCTAATAACTTGGACCTTACCAAAACCCTTTAGCTTACTTGTTTTCTCTCCATTTTTGTCACCCTTCCTCCTAGCTGGAATAAACTCTTAGAGCTTGAAGTATTCAAGAAAAACCAATTTTCAAGCTCCTCTAAAGGTAAGGTAATCTTCTAGTCTCTCTTCTTAAGCTTTTTTTAGTAAAAAAATTTATTCCCATGGAGTTTCTTAAACATTTTTTAGTAATCTAAATTTAAATGTGTATACTACAGCTTTTCTTCTTTAGCTAGGTTTGTGGTTAACATACAAAGGTTAGACTTAATCTTTGCAAGTAAGTTTCTTCCTCTTTCTTATCCTAGCTGTTAGGTTTTGTTGAAACTTGAGGATTAGTAGTGAGATGTGAAGAACAGTAGGGTAAACTCAAGAGGAGAGGTGAATTGAGTTTAAAGACAAATTGCAATTCTTTATAAAATTTGAACAATAAATGTAGCAATAAATGTGATCAAAATAACAATGAGATAATAATGAGTGCAAGAAATAAAGAGATAAGGATAAAAAAGATCAAGCCTAGATATAACGTGGAGTTTCGATCACCCCTTACTCTTTACGGATCTACAATTGCCTCTAATCAAAGACTTTACACCACTTTATTAATCTCACAAAACAATGTTTAAGGAGTATCACAAGTTCTTACAATTACAACTATACAATGATCATAAAAATGTAGTGCTTTTCTATGTAAAGATTACAAATACAAGAACTCTTAAGTATTACACACAAGTCTCGGTTGTTTGATTACAATAAGGAGTATAGGAGACAAATAATAAGTAATAGGATTAAAGAATGTAAGAAAATGTCTTTTGATTTGTAGGAAAATATTACTTCTTAAAATTCTTTAGTCAGGTTTTGAGTATTTATATCAACTCATTCAATTCTTCTCGTTATAATGCATTAAATGCTCCAATGACTACTTAAAATAAGCTTACCATTGTGACAATAAGCAAGATAACTACTGGCATGAACACTAACATGCTAGTACCTTGATCAAAAGCCATTCCAACTTTTTATCTAGGCCACTTCATTGTCAAGCTAGTAGTGCTTTAGAGCCATCAAGCCGGTAGCCCAATTTCACTTATTTTCAACTTTCAAACAAAATAAAAAACAACCATACTTTACGGTCCAATTCTATGAAAGTTTGTTTATCGTTCAAAAACCAAATATCTTATAGAGTTAATTGTTATTTATAATTATCATGCAAAATAATTGTTCTTTTCCAATTAACTCAATATAATCAAATAATAATATGTTTTATTCTCATCAAAATTAATTAGTGAACGTTAAGTTCAACAAGATGGAGTTTGAGTTAGAGGTTAAGCTTATTTTTAATGAAGGAAATGGAATAAAATGAGTATAGTGAATGGGTTTGCATTCAATCAAAGTGGATTGAAGGTTAAATTGAAGTTGGGGTCAGATTTGTTGAGGTTTGGAATGATTTTTGAAGAATCGCGGGAGTTGCTATTGCAATAGGGTAAGAACCAACATGCCAACTCTATTGGAGGGGGCCATGACTGTTAAGAATCAGACTAATGATTCTTTTAAGAATTGGCTTGCTACTTTGCCCTTTATCTAGCCTAGTTTTTCAAAGTTTCTTCCTTATTTCATCAACATTTGTTTAGGTTTTGACTTTAGATGGTTTCTAATAGTTTTTTCATAAAATTTATCAACCAAAACCCAAAATTAAACCACTTTCTCTTAGGGATTCAATCTTGTTTTTATTTTGTAGGTTTCGATAATAAAATTTTAATGGAAGATGTTAGATGAATTGTAAAGTTAGTATGATTTGAATTGAGATTAATTATGACCATTCTCAAGAAAAGTTACAAACTTTACCATGTTCTTAGATTATCTTTCAATAAAGTTTTCTCCTTTAATTCTCATTTGCTAAAGTTCCAAACTTTACTAAGAGTCATAAATTTTTTCCCGTTATGTTTCCATTTCATTAATTTCAAATTAGTTTGCCCATTCTTGATTGATTTCCAAAGAAGCCTAAAACTATCTTCCTCAATTAAAATCTCTTTGATACTACTTTTACTCAAAAGATCTATTTCACTCAATTTTTAGAGAAAGTGGCCTTAGAATATTAAGTAATAATATTGACAAGAAAGGATGGTTGGGAATGATTGAGTTATACATTTCCTTAATTAAAGAACCACACTTTACTTAATTATTCTCAAGATCCAAGGGCATTGAAAAAAAATAGAACACTTGGAGTAGGAATATCAACGTGTCTTCATACGTTTTCCCATGCACAAGTAACAAAAAGAGAGTTGCTCAGCCAATTTCATAGTTTCAACTTAATTTTTTAAAAACATTTATCTATTGAACAAGTGATGGGAAGTTGTTGTTGTACATCAAATTTAAAACCTGGCTTATATTCTAAAAAATACAATGTATAAATAATATATATTTTCAACAACATAAATATTTTAATGAACTAATTTCAATAGTTACTTTCCTCCCTATCCACTATAAATAAGGCTATTTGTGTGCATTTTAAAATACTTTCATGAGAAGTTACTTTATTGTACAATATTTGAAAATCAAGAGAACCTATGAATCTCAATAATTCTCAAAATTTGCTACCCTTTGATCATTTACAAAACATGCAAAATTTTCAACTGCCTCCGATTTTATAAGGAAGTTCTTATTTGTGCATACTTTTAAGGTCTCCGAAATTTTCAATATCCCTCAAATTATCTCATTATGAATCAAAACCCACAAAACTTTAATCAAGCATTTAATATTAATCATAAGTTGAGAAATATGATGTCTTCATATTTTCAATATCCTCCTAACTTTACACTCGAAAACATTTAACACCATACTTTGATTGGATTAAATTCTTCTCAACCCCCCTCCAATCAGCCACCACAAACACTAGGTAACATAAGTTTGCGTTATACACGGTATCCTACACAAATAAATTTAGAGGATGAGAATGATAATGATAATGAAGGAGATCATAACCATGGAAAGAAATGGGAGCAGATTGATGATAAGCATCTTATTTACGCATGGTTAAGGGTTGGTAAAGACCCATTTGTTGGATATAACTAACTATTGTAGACTTTTTAACAATAAGTTCATAAAAGCTTTAAAGATAGACTAGGCTATGAAAAGGATAAAAATCTACAAAAACGAACGTGGCAATAATGTAAGGCTTAGTGGCACAAAATCTTGAATGGTATGATGAAATTCGAAGCCTACTATGACAAAAAAAAAAAATGATGAGGGCAAAGTAGAAAGAATAAGCAAAACTATATAAAAGATGCTCATGATTTGTTTAAGCCAAATGAGAAAAAACAACTTATGATGAAGGATTGTTGGTTGATATTATGTAATGAACCAAAATGGAGGATAGAAAAGGTCAAAGCAAGTAGACTAAGTTAGATAAAAATGGAGCATATACAAGCTCATCCTTGAATAATGATGCATCGATAAATGATGAGGTCATTGAACAAGTCTGACACCTAATTGATAGAGTGACAGCAAAAAGGAAGGAGGAAGAGAAGTCTTGAAATAGTGAGGTAATGTAAGGAATCATTTAGAAATTGGAAGACTTAAGCAGCACGGATTAGAGTGGTGTTGAGGCATTACATAAATTTGATGAAGTTTAGGAATAGAAGGAGCACCGAAAGTAGCTTGAGTGGGAGAAATAAATAATTTTTGCTAATACATCCTCAATGAATAAAATATAGAAGTAATGGATTAAGGAGATGTGTAAATAGATATTTATGAAAAAAAGTAACAAGTGGTTTTATATCAAACTGCTGCTTGTATTAGTTTCCACTGCTTATATTTGTCATTGTCTATATAAAATTTGAATATGTCAAGAAACTTATTTTAGTTGTTATAACAATTTCTACTCTTTGGTAATGAAAAGTTATTGTGAAAAAATCTATCTATGACTTTTTTAAGGAAAAAAAAATAATAGTTGTTAAGAAGTATTTGCTACCTAACTCAATTTAAAAATTTTATACATTGTAAAATGTATCTATCACTCAAATTGATTCAAAACAAAAATTAGTTGCTGTAAAGGTAGTTATTACAAAATAGCCATTACAAAAGTAGCCATTACAAAAATAACTGTTACAAAACTAGCAGATGAGGTTTTATATATATATGCATGCAAACATATATTTCAACGTACCCCATCTATTCTCATTTTCATTCAAATCAACTCCATCCCTTACTTTCTCATATAATCTTGTCAACAAGTAGCTTCGATTCTAAGATGGAAAGCATAGCCATTGAAATAGCCAAAGAATTATTTCTTCAGGAGAGAAAGCGTGTATTGTTGGTTAATTCCTTATATGAAATGATCCTTGAATTTTGCAAGAGCTCTTTCAAGAAAAGGCAAGGGAGAAAGTATATGGATAGAGGTTGAGTTGAAGGATACAATCTTTTGTATAACAACTACTTCTCAGATAACCTAATATATACTGATGAGCAATTTCGAGGAAGATTCCAAATGAGAAAAGCTTTATTCCTCCACATTGTACAAGAACTCCAAGATTACTTTTCATATTTCAAACAAAAGAGGGATATTGCTGGTAAACTTGGCATGCCACTACTACAAATATGCACAACACTTATTCAGATGTTGGCATACGGAGTAACAAAAGATGCTTAAGATGATTACTTGCATATGGCTAGATGCACAATTATACAATGTGTCAAGAAATTTGTTGAAGGTATCGTTACTTGTTTTGGTGATGAGTATTTGTGTAGGCTTACTTTTTCTTGTTCGAGTGCTTACTAAATGTGATCCCAGTTCTCCAACAATCATGTTTGAAGGCGTTGTTTCATATGATACTTAGATATAGCATGCATTTTCTTGTATTATAAGCTCCACTAATGATATTAATGTGTTAGAGCATTCACTACTTTTTAATGGTGTTTTAGAGGGACAAGCTCTGCCGTTATACCATATTGTCAACAAACAAAACTATGATACATGATACTATCTCATGGATGGTATAAATCTAGAACGATCTACGTTTGTCAAATTGATTTCATATCTACGTGGTTTAAAGGAGCAACTATTCACTAAGCACAAAAAATGATGTAGAAAGGACAGTGTTACAATCTCGTTTCCATGTGGTTCGCGGGCCATCGCACTTTTAGAATCAAGAGGATATAGGGAAAATTATGAGAATATGCATAATTCTATATAATATAATTGTTGAGGATGAAATAGATAACTATAACTTTAATTCTAAAGTTCTAAATTATGAATATGGAGAAACTAGTGATCTATTACCTCATATTTCACACAATTATATTGTAGGTTATGCAATGTAATCCAAAACAATATTTAGCTTTATGATAGGATCAAGCATCGTTAACTTCAAAATGACTTGATCAAATACGTAATGCAGCGTTTTAGGCCTATTAGTTAACGTATAATGTCTAGTGTTTTCAAATTATATGTTAACTTTTTGTACTTACTTTTCTTTAATTTTTGTGTACTTCAATTTCTCTCATTTTTAAATTAATTCATTGTCTTTGTACTATTACATATTTTGAGATTTTCATTGGATCAATAACATTTAATTATAATTAAATAAGATGATTAAAATAATAATTCATGTATTGAATATACGTATATAATATTTATTGAGTGAACTAATATAATAAATATTAATAATATTTATTTCATTATACAAATATATATTTATTAATACTATATTTGACTTTACAAAATATTATAAGAGTAGTGGTTGAAAAAGTAAGAATAGTATGAGACCCACAAAAACATTAAACTTTGGTGAAGAAACTTATGAGTAAAGTACAAAGTTGCTTAGGAGATAAAGTTTCTTGGAATGTTGACGTGCTATTATAAGTAACTTTTAGAGTTACCAACAGGTATTCATGCTCTTTGGTACTAACCAGAGGGGCGTAAAGTAGATTGAACTTGGATATTTTTCTCTTATTATCAAGTTCTTTTACTCGAGTTATCTTTTGATCACAATTTGGACCTTAAGATTAGATTTAGACCTATAGTCAAGGTTTGGACTTTGAGTTTAGACTTAGGCTTTGAAATTGGTTTTGGTTCAACTTTCCAGATACGTTATGCATGTTTGATGGTTGAGCTTATTAGGATAGTACCAAACTAAATTGGACTAATTTATATTCAACCTAAAATCTTGTTTGTTAGTTGTCCTTATTGTGGCCCGGTCCATAATACATGGGGCACCTACTAATCACATGTGGGATTCTCTAGTGAACTTGCATGTAGGACAACGAAGTTAGAATTTAGTCATGTTTCATGAGTATTGTGGTCTCAATTTGATCGATATTATAGTATGTATGTAGTAAAGTAAAGGACTTATATTATATTTTTGTTTACCTACATGTATAAAAGATCATGGTGTAGTAAGGTCATAAGGATTCCTTCGATGCATGTTAGCTAATACGCACGATAATAATTGGTTGCTTGTTCATTTTTGCATTACGTGCATGTGATATGTTTGGATTGACATCTGTATATGCTTATGCAGTACATTACGTACTAGGTTTTAACTCATTCTTTTATTTTTATAGGTTGCAGGTTGATAAGATGAAATGAAATGCTTATATAGAGTTTAAGACTACAATTATGAAGTTCGGAAGAGATGCGTTAATAATACTATTTTGAAGACGTAGCTGATAATCAGTAAAGATGAGGTTTATGGTGTTGTTTAGAAGTGTAGATATGTTCAATTGTTGTAAGATTGAGAATTACCACTATTAGTTATAATTATGGTTAGGATGGCTTGCTTGTGAGTCATCTGAATAGTTGTATTTGGAGAATTTTTCTTATTGTATTGTTAATAGGTTTCACAAAGACCATAGTAGAGTTTTAGAGTCTTAATGTATCGTTAGGAAACTAGGAACACATGGTGGGCTAAAACACCCTTATGTTATGGGATGTTACATTAGTGGTTTACATGATCCACATATATGTTGTCCTACAAAATGAATAGGTGCTAAAAAAACCATTTCACATTGTCATCCTAGCCAAGTCGAGCAACAAATAACTAGCAATGATTTGAAGGAAAAAGAAGGTAGCATCCTACTTTAGGATGTCCCCTTCTTCTAAGTATTGGGCCCTTTTGATGATTATTTGATTCTTGGTTTCATTTATACTTACGGAAAGTGGTTGAAGGAGAGAGGGTTTGAGAATGTTTGAGAGTCTAAAAATAATTGATAGACAAGGAGAGATAGTTTTGGGATCTTTTGATCCAAATGATCTTTGTCTAATTGTTCCAATATTACAAGTTTACTTATTTGGGTTATTACATGTAGCATAAATGGAATATTGAAAATATGACCTCTCTAGTTTTTGGGATAGAATAAGATGGAACAAAATTATAAGTATTAAAGAATGATACAAAGAAATAATAGTTATTAATTTGTTTAGTTGCATTTGAATGACACAAATAAGAGAATAGGAATACAATAGAAAGTTATGATCATGTGATTAGTTGAGGTTTGATCTAATTTGTGATGTTTGGATCTAAGTATTATGGTCCATGACATGATTAATAGGCTAAGGTGGTATAGATAGATTATGAAAATATATAAGGAAAGATCAAATAATAGTTATTTATTTGATTTCAAGAAGAATTTTAATTTCTTCTTTGAATTTAGGAAGAATTTTAATTTCTGAAGTGCTGTGTAGACCATTGTAAGTTTCTCCTTATATATATATATATATGTATATATACGCATATTATAATTGAAAAGATAAAATCAAACTTGTGAAGGATGCGGGGAAGTGATTCAACGGAGTAAGAAAGAAGTATATATAATAGAAATTTCGTTTATTGGGGGTACATGAAGGAAGTGGGAAGACACATAGATAACATTCTCAATCTTTGTTCCTATTCTCTTTGAGCATGTCCGAAGTGGGTGCAATTTCATAGAGAACTCCTTACTATTCTTTTATGTTAGTCATGAATTTAGTTTCTACAAAACTCCAACGCTTACATTATTGTAGAATGAATCAATTTTCTCATTTTCCATCCATATTTAAGATTTAGGTTTTTAATTCTCCTTTTCTTTTGCAAAATATTTTAAGATTTATTTAACTACCTCTATGCAATCATTACCCGCTATCATTACATTTCATCAATAGATATTTGATAAGTATAAGCACTAGTAATGGTACTTTGTAAGATTATTGTGATATCATTTAATAATTATAAGCATTAACCTATAAAAAGGAGTTGAAAAAAATATTAAGCACTATGGTTTTTTACTTTAGTTTTGTGTTTCTTATTTCCTTTTCCCTCCCTTTCAAATAGCCAAATAAAGCGGTCAAGAGCAATACGATACAAAATGCTTAACATTATTCGAAGAGCATCACTTTAAGACAGTATAGAATCGTAACTACTTTTGCTAAATACATCCAAAGCCATTTTCTCATAAGCAACTACAACCAATATACCATGATAAGTCCGACATGTCATACAGGGTCACGTACACGCAAATCCATCACAAAAAAACAAAACCTATAATTTCAATTTCACCTGCCTAATTCAACCTAATACGTGCAAAACATCGAATACCGACGAAGTGGCACGGATTGGGGATGGGTGTAGAAAGAAAACGGCTACGGAGACGGTTACGAAACGTGCTAAAGTTTATTCCCGTGTGATTATTTTGATGCTTAAATTAGTCTTGACAATAAGAGTCTAAGAAATTCTAATTATTAGAAAGAGAGTGAAGATCTCTTATTAGGGTCTCATCTACTATTTATAGGGAATAAGGCTAAATTACATTTTTGATTATGTTTATTAAAACTTTCCCAAATCTTTAGATAAATTAATTTGGATCCAATGGCTTATGTCTCAAAATACCTATCAACACATAATGTTAATATATAATATAAATTGTGAATCGACCTATGTATATAATTTATAAATTATGATGAGAAAGATTATATACATATATGTTTTTATAAATATAAACTGAAATTTCTTTCTAAGTACTATATTTTAACAAAAAAAGTTCTTTTAGTTAAAAGAAAACACAGACATACATACATACATACATACATATATATATATATATATATATATAACAGGTTGATTCAGTTTAACTATTTGAATTGGTTTATCTTTGTAAACTAACCACTAATTTTTAATTTAGTTCGATATAATAATATTCTAAACCAAATTGGAAGAAGAAAAAAAATGTATATTCAGTTTGGTTTAGTTTACATGTTAGTTTGGTTTGGTTTGGTAGGGTTTTCGGCCTACTCCTAAGTAAAAGTGCCTTCAAATCCTAAGTAGTGGGTGAGGCACTATCTGGTAAGTGGGATAAAAATTTCTATATTGTGACTTACCTAGTAACTTGAAGTTTTAAAAATTTAATTTTCTGAAATCTAGCATTTAATCTTTTGAAACCATTCGGAAATATATATTTTGTAATGTGTGGAACCTAAGAGTTATTTTCCCTTTTTTTTTTTTTATAATTGATTATTAAGAATCCTTTCTTTTTTAGCCGGTTCTTTAAGTCAAAATATTAATAGTAATCTAGGACCAAATTATGACATTCAAATTTAGTTGATATCTCTTTTAATTATAAATTACTACAAATATATAACTAGTTTCTATTAAAAATAGAAAATAATAATAAAATAAAACAAACATAAATCATCTTATTAGCTCAAATTGTTTATGAAATAAATTTGACTATTTGATCAAGTATTGGCTTTAAATAATGGTGATCACTCCGGCCAATAACCCTTGCATAAGGCTGAAAAATATTAAGTTGAAATGGTACAGTATTAAGCTTAATTTGAAATTTCAATGCTCAAGTTTAAGATCAAACATAATAAAGCTTATGATTTTGAGTTGAGTTTTACTTAAAAAGTTATTTAAAAAACTCAAGTTCATCTTGATTAAGCTCATTTTGACCTAGTATTTCTAAAAAATATATTATTAATTTAATTGAAGTAATATTAATGTCTAAAAAGTTTGATTAAGCTTTTACGCTAACCAAGCCGAACATCATGAAGCTTAATATCTATTTGATAAGCTACTTAAGTAGCTTAAGATTGAGTTCGATTCAATTGTGATAGAGTCTAATTTGAGCAATTGCTTAACTAAGCTCAAATAAATTGTAAATGGACTTGTCTCATACGCCCCTAACCTTGATTATATTAAGAATATTAATAAATTACGAGATATCTTAGAGTTTATAATACAAATACTATAGTTTTCCAATAGTTTTCAAGGTGGGTAGTAGGACATATTTCATACCATTTAACTACTGGCTTTAGAACTTCCATGTAAAGTCTAATTCTGGCCAATTCTCCCAATCATGTAGGGATCGACAAGTTCTAATGCATACCCCAACCGAGGAGGCAGTGTAGGGTTTGCGTTCTCTCGATACATGTATGCAAAACTATATTGAAACCGACATCCTATCAATATTTAATTTTTAGTAATTGATACAGATTACTAGTGCATACCAGGGATGAGGATAAAATTCAACTGAATCCTGAATTGAATTGAACTGGACTTATCTTTTTTTTTTTTTACTTTTTTCCAATCCATGATTCGATCATAGTGGCATAAAATCAACTAAACCATGAATATGAATGGAAATTCAATTATTATCTTTCAATCCCGTTTATGGCTTATTTTGTGCAAGATTTGGTTCACAGAATTAAAGTGAAAAATATTTGATTTATGCCATGAATCGGAAACTGCCCAGAGATATATAATAAAAGTAGACAAAAAATAAATAAATAAAATGAATTGAACTAAAATCGTAAATTGGCTTTTATTTGTTACATTCGGCTTCTTCTTTTTTTTTTTTTCCGAAGTTAATTTCATCAATTTAGCATGGTTCACGATTTTTCATCCACTTTATTATATAATTTTCAATTTGATTCAATTCATAATTCAAACCTAATGACGTGTTCAGTTTTGACAATATACCAAACAAGAGCTATAATCAACTTACCACATAAAGTGAAATAAGGTACGTAAGGTTGTTAAATTTATAATTTTACTTAGAATTGTAAGAAGATTTATAGAATCGAACATATAAACAAAATATAGAAATGTAAATTTCTATAATCTACGTAAAATAGGTTTTAAAAATTATAAATATGTTTATAATAATTATGAAAAAAACTTGCAATACAAGATGAAAATATAGAAATAAAAAAATTAAGTTCCATTTTCTAAAAAAAATTCTTAATATATAATCTAATATATATCAAAGAAGGATAAGTAAAGTTGAAACTAAATTCTTTTCCCATTATTTTGTTTGGAAAAAAAAAAATAGATGAGTTAAAGAGAATTAAAGTTGTCAATCTATTTTGAGTAACTAATAACATAAATTGAAATAAATAGACATCCTTTAAACTTCCCCTATGGAAATAAAACTAGAATGAAGACTATGAACATTAAAAAAGAGACTAAGAGGGAGAGAAAGAGAGAAAAGAAAAAAATTGAATGCAATAAGGGAAATGATATAGTATCCTAATAGTCGATGGACTCATAGAAGCTCGATCATATCTTTTTATTTTTTAACTCATTTAGATATGATAAGTAGAATTAGTAAACTGAATTAAAAAATTAAGTTTCTCTAAGTTGAATGTGCAGACTTATGATTCTACTAAAGTTTACATAAAAATGATTTTATATTCAAATTAATTCAAAAAAACCTCATAAAATTATAAATTTATAGAATCATATATGTAGAATTGTGATTTTGATAAGATACATACATCAAATTTTAGATATAGATTTCATTAATATTTTATTGAATGGAACATAAGGATAACAAAAAATCCTAGATTGTATTTTAGCTTCTATCTTATTACAATATTACTCTATTTATTTAATCCCTAAGCTAGAGGTACTGTCATAAGTTTTAACTCAAGTTAAACTTTCAATTCATAATACATTAGTTTTAATTATTCTTTCTTATTGCTAAATCTTTGATTCTTCAAGGAAAAACTTTCACAAAAAAAAAAAAGAAGGGTTTTTGTTGTAACTGTTGCTAGTTGCAACAGATCTTATAATTGGCCTACAATCAATTGCTAATTGGCAACCAATCTTAAAACTAGTCCACAACCGGTTTGCAACTTCCTACTTAAAAAAATATATATGTAATTAATTAATAAGTGTTTTTATTATTTAAAACAATATTATTAGCATATATTCTACTTTTACTCATATTACTTTTCAATTTCTAGTTTGTTCTCTTAGTGGTTTGTATATCTATCAATCTATCTATATTTGTTTGTATATGTATATATAGGTTGTTGTGTAATAAAGTAATGAAGTTATATCCTAGTTTATAATTATTTTCAATATATTAGTTATTAAGTTTATTAATTTTGCTTTAAGGGTAGTATTGCAATTTTTGTCTATATAAAACCCTACACCTTTTCAACCTTGAAGGGAAATGATGTTGTCTTTTTTCTTTTTTTTTTTTTTCCTTTTCCCTCTACATGTTTTTATTCTTCCAAAAAATAATACTTCTTTTCCTCTCAACCGATAACGAACGAGTACGATAAAAAGGTTTCCTCTCCTTTGCTTCAAATTTTAGGTGATTTTTAAGTTCCTACAACAGGTCTGAATTTGAGAACTAGTAAACATTTTTAAAAGTTGGAAGGAAGCCGATAGAGAGGCAACGATTTAGACAAAGTATTTGTGGTAAGTGGGGAAAATCTTTGCTTGTTAATGTTGCTAATGTTGAGTTTGATTGTGGGTTGTAATGCAGTGAGTAAAGTCGAGGAAGAAGTGCATTAAATAATCAAGAATTGACTAATTCTCGTCAACTCATATTTTGATGATTTTTAAGGAATTACTTAAAATCAATGGAAAGGATAAGTGTCATTCGATATTGCATATGTTGGAGATTTATGTGAATGAAGTATCATCATGAATTTTAGAGGGTTGGGAAGTTGTTCACAAACTTAGAGGTTGGTCCTACAAAAATTGTAGGATATATTGCTATCTATCCATTGATAACATATGTACCATGGTTCATTTAGGTAGCTTCTCAAGCATAAAATGCCCCTTATCCCAAACTGTTTGGTTGGTAACCCTAGCACTTGCAACATGTTTTGTTAGAATAGTTAATTATTATGTTTTATAGTTAGTGAGTTAGTTAGTAGGCTTAGTTAGATTCGGTAAATTGTTTTTCCTTTCTTGCGGCATCTATATATACACTAGAGTTTGTACATTATTTAATATACAACACACACATTTCTTTAGCTTTTATTCTTTTTCATTCTCAACAACAAGGCACTCCATCCATTCATTCTTTAATTCTATTCATAATCATAGTAGTTAGATTACTTCACATGGTATCAAAGCTTCTTTGATTGACCGTCATGAGTACTTCATCATTAGAGGACGTGAAATTTAAAGAATCTCGTCATCACTAAGCGTAATTTTTGTTTACTGATGCACAAAAGTGATGTGTTGCTTATCGTCACTAAGAAATAGAGAGGCCTGAAGCTTACGAATAAAATGAAGTGTTGTATTCCCTAATTCTATTACACTGACCTTTATATACAAGAAAGAATGTAACTAACTAATTCTCTTGTTCTTATAGAAAAATGACAGTTGGACTATTTGTAACAGAAACAATTACACACGTGGAAAAAAGAAATATTTATAGAAAAATAATAATAATCATAACATCCCCCCCCCTTCTCAAGTTGGAGTAGATCTAAGCGACAACTTAGACTTAAAGAGTAAAAGTTGTTAAGCACTAATTGACTTAGTAAACATATCAACTACTTGCAATTTAGAAGGAATGTATGAAACAGTCGAGAATCTAGAAGTAATGTGTTCTTGAACAAAATGCACATCCATATCAATATGTATGGTACGGGCATGCAAGCAAGGGTTAGAAGCAATCAATAAGGTTGATTTGTTATCACAAAAAACTTGAACAAGTAACGTGAGTGAAACACCCAAGTCACGAAGGATGAAAGAGGTCCAAAGAATCTCTTTAGCCACAGCAACCAAGCTGTGATACTTTGCTTCAGTGGATGAAGTAAAAACAATAGATTATTTCTTTGTCTTCCATGAAACCAAGGAAGACCCAAGCATCAAGCAATAACCTTAAGGCTCTTGATGTGTCTAATAAATGCCTATGTTTCCTTTCAACACGTCCATTTTGCTGTGGAGTATATGCGATTGTCCTTTGATGAATAATCCCAAGTCGATGAAACAACTCTTGACAAGATGAGGAATCAACTCACAACCGTTATCAATCCTTACTGTTTTTGGTGTGATGGAAAGCTGGTTTTTGATGTAATGAAAATACTATATAAGAATGGAATGTGTTTGACTCTTATGGTTCATCAAATAAGTCCAAGTTGATTTACTGTAATCATCTATTACTATAAGAAAGTAATGAGCACCAAACAAGGAGGCAACATTATAAGAACTAATAATCAATATGCAAAAGTTCAAAAGCAAAAGTACTCACACTAGAACTCTTTGGAAAAGGAACACAATGAAACTTAGCTTCCTGACAAGTATGACAAAAGCAAGAATCAAAGTTAAAAGTTTTACATGAATATAGGTGTTTCAGCGTAGAAACGGAATTATGTCCAAGCCTATTGTGTAACAACATGACATTAGGCTTACTTGCCGAATGAATAGAGGACATGACAGAAGTTGAATCAACAACATTAGCAACTTTATACACTTTTGCAGACAATAAGTATATACCATTCCTGGCTTATGTTGTTGCTATAATATACTTAGTATTTAGGTCTTGTAAGGTGCAAAAATGTGGATAAAAAATAGCTTGTAAATGAAGATTAGAGGTGAGTTTGTGTATTAAGAGAAAATTGTGTGAGAATGATGGAACATACAATACATTCTTAAGAATAAGGTTTGTAATAATATTTACTAGGCCTGATTTTGTTGCATGTACAATAGCTCCATTAGGTAGTCTGATAGGAACTTCTTTATTCAAAGGTGTAATGTCATGCAACAACTCAATAAATGGTGTCATGTGATCACTTGCACCAGTATCTATCATCTATGTAACCAAAACATTATTTATAGTTACAAATGAAAAAGAGTGTTTGACAAGGAGATACTTGCATGAGTCACTGCATTAGTTGCAATAGTAGGATTTTCCTTATCTTTCTCCTTCATAAACTTGAACATCTCATGACATAACTCTTGAAACATGTTTTTGTCAAGATTATTAATAGAAGTTATACCCTTATGATCATCAGAATCCAAAGGAGTTTCTAAGCAACCATGTCTATCCTTTGTGTTGCAAAAGGATGCTGTAGCTATGCTACTCTTATTCTTGGACAACACTCACTCCCCTTTGTACCATTTAGGGTACCCAACTAACTAAAAGTAACTATCAACAGAATGTCCCACCTGCTTACAATGCATACACATAACACCTCTTTTGTTCTTCTTCTTATCAAAGTTATTAGCCTTATTCACATAAAAGGCTGTTGAATCAGTATTTAGATTCAAGGTTCTTAAAAATTGCCTTTGTTTCTCCACTTGTTGTGCTAAATAATATGCTCGATTGACTGAAGTTAAAGATTCCATGGCCAATATTTGGTTTTTAACACTCTCATAACCATCACTTAGCCCTATCAAAAATTGAATAAGTCAAGTATAGGATTCATATTCCACAATTTGCTCCTTAAGAGCATAAGTACAGTAATCCATCCTACCACACTCACAAAGAGGAAATGAAAATAGCTCTTGCAATTCATCCCAACACTTACGCATCCTATTTTAATGCATACTCACAACTTGATTGCCTTGTCTAATGTTACTAATTCCATGCTGAAGTTGAAATACTAATGGACTACTAGCTATCCTATATTGTTCTTTAACTTCTTTCTACAACTAGAATGCCAACTATGTGTACAAAAAGTTTTGCGCTAAATCACTTATCATGGAATTCATGAGCCAACATCTAACCATATAATCAACTCTAATCCATTTATTCAGTTAATCAGAATCCTTAACAGGCTTAGGAATTGATCCATCTATAAAACCTGATTTAGATTTGGCTCTTAATCCCAATTTCATACATTTACTCTAAGGTAAGTAATTATTGCCATTGAAAATTATATTTCCAATATTCATCCTAGGATGATTCGATCTAGAAAGATAAAAAGGATCAATGACAACTAGGTCCAGATTATTACTCATTCTAACAATTTGATTGTAACCATAACCAAAACACTAACCTGGAAATTAAAGATCAATAAGGTTAGGAGATGACCAACTTTTATACCATGAAGAATCTCGTCATCACTAGGCATAATTGCTATTTACTAATGCATAAAAGTGATGCATTGCTCACCATCACTAAGAAATAGAGAGGCTTGAAGCTTACGGATAAAATGAAGTGTTGTATTTCCCAATTTTGTTACATTGACCTTTATATACAAGAAAGAATATAACTAACTAATTCTCCTATTCTTATAGAAAAACGACAGCTGGAATATTTGCAACAAAAACAATTATACACGTTGAAATAAGAAATATTTATACAAAAATAATAATAATCATAAAATTCACCCTATTATGTTCATTATACTAATTCCCAAAACTATGTGTCAATTACACTAGTTTTGTTTGGACTGAACTACAACACTTGGAATAGGTCGTTCCTATTAGATCTTTCTATTCGAAATAAAGTAGGTTTTGTTAATAGCACCAATCCTGCTCCTACAACAACAAACAAGCCGTATCTTACTTAGAGTCGTTACAACAATTTGATTACTACGTGGTTACTATGGTCAGTATTAACTTCTATTGCTTTAATAGTACTTTACATGCATTTAGTCAAACATATTTGGAACAAATTGAAGGTATGATTTTCTAAATTAATAACACAATTCCTATATAATATTAGTTTTTAATGCTCTTAGACCTTGTAAAACTCATCTAAAATTATATCAAGATAAATATATGATTAAGCAGATGTTAAGTAGTCAAGTATGGAAAGATAGTTACAACTAGGATTTTAAAATTAACTAAGATTTATTATGATATAGTTATAACAAAGTATAGAGAATACTAAGAGTTGGAAGAAAAGACCAAACTAAGTATGTAGGTATTGTGTTTGCTACATATGCTTGTCTAAGCTAGCAAATAAATGGTCTTATACTCGACCTAATGATAAGTGTGTTGTATGTGCATAGCAAGGCCTAAGGATTGAAAGTACCAATCATCTTGAGGGACATCTTGATGATTGGTATATGGTGATATCTCAAGTGGAGTTATATATCAAAAGAATTTTGGTAATTTTCAAAATCGATTCATAAACTTCAAGGTATTAAGGAGTATTTGACACCATATATTTATTTTTTGTATATTTTTGTGCACACGTGCACATGTTTGTATGTGCATCATTAAAAATGACGATCATTGAATGGTTAGATGTGCTTTAATTTTTCTATTAATGCATGTGATTGTGTATGATTTTTAGTATTCACATGTGTTCATGGTATTTCATGTATTGAGATCAATCCTTTGGGGATCTTATTTCTTAGCTATATGTACTTCAAATTACACCGACCTTTATTATGAGCTAAGATACAATCTAGTGTATGATATAGGAGACAATATGGAGTATGTCTTCTATAGCAAGTAGTTGGGACAAGATTCATTAATATGTGTGTTGTAATGTATTAGTGTAATTGATTATGTATTTGGGGATTGAATTCTAATGATTGATTTGTTTAGTTATACCATTTTCTATATAGTTTCTATAAGTTGTTATTAATTATTGTAAGTCTTGACAAACTCCATTTGTTAACTTGCAATTTGTGGTTTACAGTATGCAAGATTTGGACAAACTATGCTTAATGTATATGTTTGGGAATTCTATGTAGAGTGTTATTTGTAGCTATTATTAATCTTATAGATATTTATATACATTTTGAGTTTTGTGTGTTATTATCTTGTAATGACACATGATAGATTATAGCACTTTGAATTCTGGATTATTACATATTCATAGCTTGAAAATCAAACAAATATCAAGAAAATTATTAGATGTACATCTACTTCGACATGCACTTAAATTTATCTATTCTTTTATCATAAGGTCTTTCAACCTGAAAAGGCGGGGAGGAACTCAAAACAAAACCTTCTAAGGACCCTTTGGGGGTCCAAATCTAAAACCTAAGACCAGCTGAGCAAATTGCAAAAGGAAAAAAAATAATATACATGACCAGCTAAACACGTTGCTGTTGCTTCTGTGCTCTTTTGAAGAATAAACCGACACGCTGATACATACCCATCACACCACGTGTCATGTTAGTCCTTGCAGCTAAAGATTAGATGAGGTTGCTTTAACGTGTGGTCTTCACAATCCTCTGCTTCTCTCTAGACACTACTTCACTTTACCCTCTTTTTCCTTATTAAAATCAAAGATATTTCCTCATTGTTACCCAATAGTTGAATTTCTGTCCCATTTTTTCAGGTGTTTGTTAAATAAATAAAAACCAAATAAAGAATCTTATTTTATCCTCCCCAAAAGATTGGAACTTTCAAGCTATAACATAAAAAACATATTGCATGAACTTGAACTTTTTCTGACAAAAATGTCTGTAGTTACTAGACTGCATGTATATCCACAAAGTTTTGATTTTGATCGTAATTCCAGCTCAAGAACCGGGTTTTTGAAACCGGGTTTGTCTCGGTTCGGTTCTAGGAGTGGGCACAGGGTTTGTGGGAAGCCAAGGTGTGGATTATTGGGCAGTGACGAAGAGAAAGAAAGTGAGAGAAAAAGTGGGAATTTGAAAGACAAGGAAAGTAAGCTGAAAGATGGGTCTTTGAGGAAATTAAAGTTTGGCGGTGGTTCGTTTGGTTCAAGTAAAGATAATGATGAGTCTGAGACGGCACTGGCTAGATTGGAGGAAGTTCTTTCACGTGTAAGTGTTTCTTGATTTATAAAGTTTTGTAAGTTAGGTGTTTGGGTAATTCATAAACTTGTGATTTGTCATTAAGCATTCACGTTTTGTGTAATTTGTACGATGATAGCTTATTATGATTTGGTTTTGAGATTAGTTATGCATGTTGTTATTGTCTTAGAACATGGTATGTGAATTTTGAGGATTTGAGTATAGAAGAATGTTTGAAATTGGTACTGCTTCTCCCATGAGTAGACAATGTTTTTAGTTGAGAAACGACTGGGATTACATCTAGATCGCGTGTGGTGAAAATGGTGGATTTGAAAATCATCGAGTGGAGTAAAATAAGGAATATTTAATTCTGAAGTCAGGATGCTGATTAAAGTTCAGAAGGGGGCAGAAAACAATGTTCAGAGGCTCAAGTATAAATGGAAATATATCACAAATGCATCAAGGAACAAAGATGGAGGGGGAGAGACATCATCATTATGAGTTACGGTTGTAAGATTTCCAGAGTGTTTTTTGAATTCAATAGAACCCAGCAGCATATCAGTAGGAAGTTATCATCTTGCTGCAATCTTAGGGATAGTGCTCCATGTCCCAAATATCCAAGAATAGATTATTGATTGTCGAGTTAATTAGAATTGTCTGAGGGTACGTGGAACATTCTTAAGGATACTCAGTCAATAAAAGTCAAAACAGAAAACTTTTTCAGACATCCCACAAATTTGATGAATATGATTAGTTGTCACTATTTCAAATATGATATAGGTAATTAACAGTAGCTTTTAGGTAGAATAGCTCCATTAAATTCTGCACTTCTAACATTTTGTATTGTGCAGTTGGACTTCTTTTATATAGAGTGACTGGCCTCCATATCTCCTTAGTAGGTTTTGATATATATTCAAATTGTGAACTAATTTGTGTATCTTTTGTGAGAGAAGAATTGGGGTTAAAATGTTTCTGCAATACAGGAGAGTCCTGATAAGATGAATTTTACTCCCCCATGTGAAGGTGGGAAGTTGGTTGTGTAACAAGGATTCTACTTTTACATTTGGTGATTGAAATCTTTGCTATGTTATTGAGGATCCGCTAGTTGACAATAAGAGTGCGAAGTGGCCTCATATCAATGATAACCTATTGCTTTGTGATGGTGGTATTGATGATGTAAAAGGTCACATGGAAAGTTGCTCTACTCTTTATGATAGAGGAAATGGAAATTTCCCTGAAGACAAGTAACTGTCTCTCTGGGAGAAACCAAGTAATTGCAGTCCTGAAAGGTTACTGCACTACTTACTAATTAAAAGTCTAGCCATGTATGAGCTGGATTGCTTTGTTGCTTGACAAATGGTATAAGTTATTGGGAATCCAGGGGATGGTCTTGTTTAGTAATAGCTCCTAAAAATTCTAATTTTACACAAGCGCTTGGTGATCTGTGTAATGTTTTGGCTTATAAAACGTACAACTCTGGTAGTTAGCCACAAAGTTCTTGATGTATCCTGCTTCATGACATGTCCTGACAAGTTTTCCTGCATATCGCTTCTCTACATGACAGGAATTTAATATGATCTTTGAAGAGCTCTTTTTTAGGATATTTCTGAGGAGAAAGATCATGCCCAAACAATGATAATCTTGTTTCCCAAGTTATTGAAATTGGTGCATGGCTGCAACTTGCAACAGTGTTTGATTTTGCATAATGGAGTTTACCTTAATGGGGATAAGATATATGGCTGAGATATTTATTCATAATGGTTACAGCTATGATTTTGCTATTACTAGAAAATGAAATGGAAGAAATTTTTCGGATTTATTTTGCCTGCTAAGTATGAACACAGAAGCTGTGCTTGGCATTACCACCAGTAACTTGTAACTTTCTCTATGATTGGTCCATGTGCCTGTTTCATCTCGGCTTGCTTTCCAAGTTTAATATAGTTTTATCTTTTCCTCTGTCAGATTGCTGTCCAAGTTGGAAGATATATAGTCACCATGATGAGCACCGGAGTTGTACTTGCTGTAGGCTTTCAACTCTCAGGTTAGATAAGAGCAACTTTTGCTGTTATCTGCATTTTTCATGTGCTTTCTTTGCTGAACTTGTTCTCCAACTAAGCAAAAGTTATCTATCAGTGTTCTGCATATGAGAATAACTTGCTTCATGCGTTATGAAGGTGGTGAAAGCCAGATGAATGCACTAATCTGGTATAGCTGGCTCGGAGGGATAATTATTGGAACGATGATTGGTGCTAATATGGTTTTGGATGAACATTGTAGAGCTGGCCCGAGAAATGTTGTTATCACTGGAAGGTACCTCCTCTGTCTAGTAACATGAGAAACTGTAGTCACTGTTTCTCACTGTGCATTTTGGTACTCATGGTCCATACTGCTCTTCGAAGAGTATTTGTAGTTACAGAGATATTTAGTAGACTAATATTTCAATAATTTAAGTAATATACTTGTTAAATAAGTTGAGTACTATGATAAATTTTCAAAGAGAAGGAAGAATCATTTACTCGAGCATTATTTTCTAATTCATGTAATGAATAAAATAAATTATTTTAAAATATTGATGGAAGTTCCTCTAAAGTGAAGCTTTAGATATCTGCCGTTTGCTGATGATCCCTCGTCAGGACCAGCTTCTTATGATCGATATATTCTATGTTTTTCTAATTACAATGTTTACCATTTGTCCATTAAAATTTGCTCTAAGATTTTTGCATGATTTGTTGGAAGGCTGCTTCAAATAATTTAAGTTATTTAGACTTTCAATAAAAGCTGTACTATTGAGAAGAGACTGTAATGTAATAGTTTATATGTGCTGCCTGATGCAGCACAAGAGGATTGGGGAAAGCGCTTGCAAGAGAATTCCTTCTCTCTGGGGATCATGTGGTTATTGCTTCTCGGAGGTTGGTGTTTTGTCTGCATGTTTTTCCGACAATTACTCTCCATGCTGCTAATGTGTCCTGCTCCCAATAATTTTCTGGTTGGTTACTGTGAAGGCAGTCCTGAGTCTGTAGATAGGACAGTTAAGGAGCTTGAAGAAAACATAAAAGAGGGACTAGTGTCTGCTGGCAACTCATCAAAAAGTAATCTGGCACATGCAAAAGTGGTTGGAATACCATGTGATGTTTGTGAAGCGACTGATGTGCAGAAGTTGGCAATTTTTGCTGTTGCTGAACTTGGCTCTATAGATATATGGGTGAGAGTTACGATTGCTTTTTGTATGGATTGTAAATTGTGACTTTTTGGCTTAGTGCTCTTTCCTTCTCATAATCTCCTGGATAATATCTCTTGGAAGATTTACTTTTTCTGCAAACTCAAATTATGGTGATCATTTAATCTTATATCTTAGCTACTTCTTTGAGTAAGGAAGACACATTGAGTAGATCTAACACCCCTAAAAGAAAAAAAAAAAAAAAACGAATAGTGGATCATTGTATCCAGTATGAGGATATTCCAAAATTCAGCTACACATTATTCAATATATTGTAGAACTTTGCTGTTGACTTGCTGTTGTTAGTAATGTGGAATGTGGACATACATTTGATAGAAAAGTGCTGCATGCTTGAAAAATCTATTATGATTTTTTGAAATATCTCCTTACCATGGTGGGTTCAAGGAGATGGATTTTTTCATTTCTTTTCTGGAAAATTTTGTTTCTACACCTTGTCTAGATGTAAAATATTGGTTACTTTTGAGTTTTGTCATTCTACTCATTCATAGTCCTGCAGTTGGGGCTATTCTTTATGGCTCACCTTGTTCAAATTTGTGTTTCAATTATGTCACAGATAAATAATGCTGGCACAAACAAAGGGTTTAGACCTTTGCTACAGTTTTCTGATGAAGATATCAAGCAGGTAGCTTTATGAATCTCTGAATTTCTATGCAAAAAGATTTCTTCTTGGAGATTGTTATCATATTTTGTAAAAGCCTGAACTACCCTTGAGACCTATACAAATGTGCCACATTTCTTTCTTTAAGGGTCTTGATTTTGGTAATGCATGCATACTACCTAATTAATTTCTTTTATGTGGCAAAAAGATTCTGCTGACAAATTTGTGTTAAATGATCTCATGTTAAATCCATTTTGAGAGATGATTCTTCCTTTGAAAATATAAACGGTGGTTACTTTTTTGGAGATTAGAATTCTCATATTTCTTGAACAAAATGCCGATGCACATGACTCCTTCAGAATCATTTCATCTTCTGTTTTTAAACTGATTTAGCTCTCTATCTTTCACATTTGCTAGATTGTCTCAACAAATTTAGTGGGCTCTGTACTTTGTACTCGAGAAGCCATGCGTGTGATGGGAGAGCAAGATAAGGGTGGCCACATATTCAACATGGATGGTGCAGGCTCAGGGGGCTCTAGCACTCCCTTGACAGCTGTGTAAGCTCTATTTTCACTGGTCATAAGTAGAAGTTTTTTCTTCTGTACATTGTACTTGATAAGCCTCTCCTCTTTCAATTTGCTGATATTGACATGCTTTTATCAGATTAAAGTCACTGCCAATGTTTACTCTTTTATCTCTATATTTGTAGCTATGGTTCAACAAAATGTGGTCTGAGGCAGTTCCAGTCATCAATTTTAAAAGAGTGCAAGAGGTCTAAAGTCGGAGTCCACACGGCATCTCCTGGCATGGTTCTTACAGATCTACTCCTTAGGTATGCATTGAATTCCTTTTCATCATGGTCTATACATTCTTCTTATTTATTGTAGACTCACACGACAATTATACATGTCCAATTCTTATTTTCTCGTGGTCTGTTGACCGCATCCTGTGATAGTTTTGATGACGTAACATGAATGAAAAGCTAAAGGTTCTGAATAGAAATGTCGTTAAATTACATTGATTAATTTTCAACTCAAAGTTAACAAGAAATCTTTCCCATCATATAATTGTTTTGTGAGACAATATTGTGTTCTGGGTATAGGATTTAGTCACAGATGAAATATATAAAAGAAAAGGTTGATGGCTCATTAACGGGATCCCCTTGATCTCTAATTTTTAAGGGCTTGTTGAAACCAAACCCTCCAATCACATAAACAAATATGAACTAAGATAAAATAACTTAATATTTCTGGCTTGTTTCATTTCCAATATAGATAACATATAACAAAAGCATCCAAAATAAACATTGCTAATAAATCACCACTTATACTCGTATTCCTAATATTATCTCCAAATATCTATTACGATACTTGGGTAATGATAGTTACTTGGCAACGACCTAGAATACTTGTAATCTAAACAATATCTCCTGAAAAACACATGGTAATAATCTATCAATAAAATAGCAATATAGACACTCATTTTCTGTAAATTTAGCTCTGAAAATATTCCTGCCTACTTCCAGCAGCTTAGATACTTTAATGCATTTATTGCTGTATATTTTTCAGTGGCTCAACAATTCAAAATAAGCAAATGTTCAATATCATCTGTGAACTTCCAGAAACAGTTGCTAGAACTTTAGTTCCACGGATGAGGGTTGTGAAGGGATCAGGGAAAGCCATCAATTACTTAACCCCTCCTAGAATTTTATTGGCTCTGGTTACTGCATGGTTGAGACGAGGCCGCTGGTTTGATGATCAAGTAAGTTTGTGCTTTCGAATTACTTGCCTTGCCTTAACTAGTAATATATATAAGTTTTCCGGCTGAGGCTTTGAGCTTGCAGAAAACGTGCCATTTATATGAAGCTCCCATAATCATCCTTTTATAATGATTATGCATAGCATTGAACTCTCTTGGTTATCCTGTAAACTATACTGATGGAATATCCACTTATGTTCTTCATGTAGTCTATTGTTTCTGATCATTGGTTGAAACCACATGCATATCTTGACTTTATTTGCAGAAATAAGTTGTATGATTGGTTATCCATTTCATTATTTTTATTATATTTATTTTTCTGCTAAATGCTTGGCTTGGTTAACTTAATATCATTGACTGTTGGGGCCAATGAGATCCAAACATGCATATATTAATTTCAACTTTAAATGGAGGTCCCACGAGTATTGCCTAAAAAGCATGGAAAAATGTGGATGATAAACTTGCCTATAGCCATAATGTTACCATCGTTTCAACATTGAGAGTTTAAGTTGACCCTGAATTATTTGTACCATCACATTATACACAAAAGTAGATCTTCCTTGTGTTATGGATCTAGCTTTTTTTCATACTATTGACTGCCTGAGGATTTCATTTCTTTACCCAAGAGATATTAGAGATTGCAGCCTTCTAGTTTGCATGAACTTTAAAACAGTTTTGAAATATCTAATTCCCAAAAAAAAGAAGAAGAAGAAGAAATAATGAAAAAAAGAGGAAATGAAAAAGGGATTCTTGTAATTTTTAGAACTCTACGTGTTGGATGTAACACTGGATTCATGATATTGTAGGGAAGGGCATTGTATGCAGCTGAGGCAGATAGGATTCGCAACTGGGCCGAAGACCGAACTAGATTTTCTTTCACAGATGCAATGGAAATGTATACAGAAAACACCTGGGTTTCTGTCTTCTCCCTATCAGTCGTTTGTGCCTTCATAATCCTTTCTACCACAGGCAGCTGAACATTAAAGATCATGCTTGCACAAGATTTGGGTTTCATTGAAGGAGCAGCCTCTAATATGCAGAACAATGGGGAAAGGAAAGCACAACTACTTTGCGTACAACCAAGCTTAGATTCATACTAGTTCATTCCCAAGACGAATGCTTGAATCATTCTTTGAGCGATCTGCAATGTTCACGCTAACCAGAAATCCTAGCCACATGCATGCAAGCAGCAGTGAAGGGGTATAGGATTTCTGTCTTCAGAAATCATTGCTAGCATCAATTGTAGATATATTGTTGAAGAATCTATTTTTATTGCCAGGGTCCTTGTGTAGTTGTAAACCCTTCATAAAATATAAATGAAATATCAATTTAATTTGATGTTTTCCTTTCTTCTTTATCCTGTTGAGCGTTGAAATTTGCATATTTTCATATATTTTCCCCTACAAAATTTGACAAGCTCATTAGCTGATTTAAGCCGTCTTTCATTCTTGGTGATATCCACTTCACAAAACAATGAGGAATGCATGATCGACTGTTACGTATCAACTACTGATAGAAATGTGTCTATTATGGTTTACAGTATTCGTCGCAAAATTTCTAGATTCTGTCTACTTTTCTATTTGGTTTCTTAATATTTTTCTCTTCTATTTGAGTTTTCAATGTTTTGAAAAGAGGCAAATTAAATACTTTTGTTGATTTCATCAACACCCTGTTACAATTTGACATTTTCATCTCCTGATGGGTTGAGAATAGTTATTTTTATTTATTTCTCTTTCGCCAACCAAACAATGATAATATATCGCAACACAAACGTGAAATTACAGTGTCTCCAGAGGCCGGGAAACATGATCACCGAGCAACAAATATGGAAAAGGAGTCAGGGATTATACTCCCGGAAGTACATGCATAAGCCACTCTTGCTATGAGAAGCTACTCGGTTAGCATTGGCTTTAGTCTTGCTACTAATTAGACCAAATCGACGGGACTCGAAATCAACTAGCATAGACTCATTATCATGCATGATTGAGGAGATGTACCATAAATTATCTCGCTTCAAAATGCAATTGTACACGGTTGCTGAATCAGTCTTTAACTCAATCTTTATCCAACCTCATGCTCTCGCACATGACGGTGCCTCTTTAATTGCAGCAGCTTTAGCAAAAGTGTTGTTCTTGACTTCAATGCTTCGACAGATTGCTCCGCAAAAACATCCTCCATTGTCGTGCAAAATAGCAGCTTTAATCGTATATATCAAGCCCTTTGGATCAGACTACCTTTTCAAAAATATACAACCGGAAGTGTTTCTAAATGTGCCACATACATGTTCCGATTTCGCCCATTATAGTTTGTAAGAGCTTTTTTTTTTCTCCCTTCCTTGAAGTTTTCCTTCAACGACATCAGCCATCTTTCCATTGTAGTTACCTCCGCTACTACAACTTCTTTCCCCAATACTTCCACCCATGTTGGAGTTGTCCACTTGCTTAGAAGAAAAATATGCTCTCCGATTTCATCCATTCCACAGAAGCTACAGCTTTTTGACATCTTTAATATGTCTCCTCCATAAATTTGCTACAGAACTGAGTACATCTGAGACTAGCCGCCACATGAAATGTTTGATCTTGAGCACACCCTGTGCAGTCCATATCAATTTCCACACTTCCTCTCTAATGAAATGTGAAGAAGACGCCCTGGTTGACATGTACAACTTCCTTCGGCCCGAAAATAACATGATAAACAGATTCAACGGTGAATTCCCCATGTTTCTCTAATGGCCAAATGATTTTTCTTCCACTACGACATCACTCAAAGGGATGTGATTTATCTTCTCTGCTACTTCAATCAGGAAATGCTATTCAATCACATCTCTTGCCCAACTCCTTGTCGTGGCTCTATAATATCCCTAATGCATACTAAGTTCTCATTTTGGTATCCGTTGATATCTACTGGTACCTTTTGATTAATGCTTAATACGCATGGATCCGCCCATGTGCGCAACTTTTCCCCCATACCAATCTGCCAGCTAAACTGCTGAAGTTATTTCTTACTACCTCGTGTCCCACCAAAACACTTCTCTACACCTAAGAAGCTCTTCCTTCTGGCCCTGTATTAATGAGATCCTCATTAGGATAATAAATTCCTTTCAACACTTGTGCACATAGCCGACTAGGATTCTGTAATGGTCTCCTAGCTTACCAAGCATGGTATCATTGAAGGGTTCTAAATCCCAGAAACCCAATCCTCCTCTATCCTTAGCAACAACTAGTTTGTCCAAAGAATTCCAATGAATTTAGTTTTCATTTGATCTATCCCCCCACCAAAATTTGCTTACCATTATGTTGCATCCTTACACTAAGTCTTATGTGGTCCAGAAAAAAAAAAAAACAACTAAGTCTTGTGAAATTTAAACACAGCCATAGAATAAATAGGTACTGCAAAGGCAACTTAGTTATCAGAATTTCCTTACCTCCCTGTGAGAATAAAGCTCTTTCCACCCTTGAAGCTTTAGCCCAACCTTCTCCTTGACATTCGCAAGTGCTGCTGCCTTGGGCCAGCCCCAACTTGTAAGTATACCGAGATACTTCCTTATAACATTTCGGCGAGGAGTGCCTAGCAATTGACACAAAACTTCTTTGCTTGCTGGTGTGTTACTGCTGAAAACGATGGCGGACTTATGGAAGTTGATCGCTTGACATGAAATTTGATAATAACGTGAAAGAATATCCTTTAGCTTGCTAAAATTTGGCATTTGCTTCTCGGAAGAAGGGAGAATCGTCTGCAAAGATGACATGCATTAGTTCTGGGCAAGATCTTCTAATTCGTATACCTCTGAGTGATTTATATCCAACTGACTTTACAAACATCCTTAACAAAACATCAGCCACAAACAACAAAAGATAGGTGAAAGAGGGACACCCTATCTTATTCTTCTAGTTGGTATAATACGATGTAATATTTTCCATTTAATATTAAGTTATAGCGTACAGTAAATATCCTAGGTACCAGCTAATAGACCCATGAAAACCAAGTCTTAACAAAACTTCTTTGAGGTACACCTAATCAACTTTGTGATATGCTTTCATCATATGATCTTGCATTTCCATCAACTTTAATTCATGAAAAATTTCATGAGCTATCACTATGTTGTCTTGGATCACACGATCAGGGATGACAGCACTTTGATATGACAAAATGTGCTAGAAAAAAAAAGAAAAAAAAGAATCAAGATTGTTAATAATAAGGCTAAAAATGAATATTTGCCTAAAATATATAATCCCTTTTTGAGTGGCCTATTGTAAAAAGATCAAAATAAAACTTTCACCATCAAAGATAGTCGAAACTTTCATAAAAAATGATATGGAGACAAGTCTGATAAATAAGATTCATAATATATATTTTCCTATTGATTATGATAGATTTGAAGAAAAAATATATACATTTGATAAAAATACGTTATCAAGAGAAAAAACAAAAAGGTTCTTTCTTTTCATTTTTTAAAAGTGAATAAAGAAAAATTGATTTCGAAGATGAAATGAAAATTGTCCTATTTTTATCTAATACACTTATGGTTGATCCGAAAGCTAATGATAGATGTATGTGTTTTAATTAGGGTTGTATTCAAACCAAGAAATAGAGTTGAAATTATCATTAACACTGGTAGTAGAAAACTGAAATAACTAATTATACTTTAATCTATTTGCTAAGACCTTAGAGAAAATTTTGAAAATCAAATTATATTAACTAATGGGTTTGAATTGACCTAACTCCTATGAAGTTTGAACCTTTGAGATCAATATTAAATCAATATCATTAAAGATAGGGGGGATAATACCTAGTGACATACTATGTGAGATGGCTCTAAATAAGGAAGGACCAACAACATTCCAATATGTTTGATAAAAACATACCACTATACCCATCTAGTCTTGGGGCCTTATCTAGTCTTAATTAGAAAGTTGCTTCCTTAACTTCATCCATGGTAAGTTCTCTTGTAATTCGATCATTCATCTCATTTGTGACAACTACAGGCAATTTGATGTAAACTTGTAAGTGAATAGACAAATCCAACAATCATAAAGGTGGATCCAAAGTATAAGATGGTCCAAAAACTAAATGGCAATCAAGGGTAAGCAAACTTAGGCACTTGTTGAGTGGATATTACACACTACATAACCATACTTAGACCTTAGACACTACTCGCTGTGACACATGGGTAGTATTTTACAATCACACGTTGCTAACCTTGTTTAAGGATTAAATAAGAGTTAAGTTTCAAGCTTGGGAGCTAAGGCTACTCAAGAACAATTAGGGAAGATGACAATTTGAATATTCATTAGATGATCTCGGCTATGGTACATAAGAGCCCTTTTATTTGTGCTAATTTGGACAACATTCAAAAAGGAAAAATTCAAATATATCATACTAAAAATAGTAATCTTAAACTATATAAAATGGGAATAATGAGTAATTACAAGAATATGTGCTTGAAAAATAATACACGGTCAGAAAATGGGATGTGTATCATAATAAGAGCAATTATCTTTTTGATATGGAATAACAGAGTTAGTAGGTAGGTTGGAATCTTGCAAACAGCTCGAATTTATTGATTAACAACTCAGGAACACTACGAGTGAACCGGTGGTGTAGTCTGTCAAGCTGTTCAGGTCGGATTAGGGGTAGCTCTCCTTTAGCTAAGAGATGGTATAATATTGGTGGGAGGTCAAGTACTTGGACGTATGAACTAACTTTAGGAGTCTTGCCTCCTTGTTGATAAGTTGGTAGGGAGCTTGATAAACTAATATGATTAGCCCACAATCTCAAGATTGGATCAATGGGCCTTGATTCTTATCACATTTCATGCAACATCCTCAAATCTAGTTGATCCTTTTCTGCTACATAAATTTTACTAAAATGATTGGTAAACATGGCATATCTCTCCTCTTCTTTCTCCTTCCATGCCCTACTTCATCATTAATTCCAAAAACTTTGTTTTTGCCCCTTTGATTGACAATCAACTAAAAGAAAAACTAAGTATTCTTATCCTTGAATGACATCTAATTAGATCTACAATCTTGCTTCCAATATGCATTCCTCCTTTGCTATTGCCTCTTTAAGGGAAAATCTAATTTCGCCTTCCTTCGAATGATTCATTTCCTCTGTTTATTTGTTTTGTTCTCCTACTAAGATTTCTAATAGTCTGTTAACTTCCTTTGAATAATTTAGACTTCCTCTTTGCTCTAAGCCTTTAGATTCTCTCTACCTCATCTAATCCTTCATGTCAAGCTTAACACATCATCATACTAGCTATTGTCGTCCCACATCTCACCCTACTTCCCCTCCAAACCTACAAAAAAGTCCAGATCAAAATGAAAAAGTTAAGGGCCTTTTACATCTCCTTTATTAACTTTGATCAACAAAGGAGAATGATCAAAGGTTGACAAAATAAGGCCGTAAACTAAGTATATTGCCAAAGTCCAAGCCAACTATTATGTAGTCTCCATACTTTCCTGACTAGATTTCAAGTAGTCAATTTAGATTTTTTGCGAAAGTAACTCGATTTAGATAGAAATTTATGAATGGATTAGAAATGTCAATCGAAAAGACCTCATAAGCTTGGATCTCAAAAATATAATAAAATAATAAAAATATAGCTAATATAGTTAATTTTACTATATTATTATATATGTATGTAAATGCATGAATAGGCATCGTTAATTAATGAACCTTTAGAAATAAATTAAATGAATAATAAAATTATTAAATGGCATAAAATAATACGTAGAAAACACGTGTATACATAGAATATAATTATTATGTAAATATATATACTCGTAATTATTTAAAATATTCGAATTCATACAAAAATACATTAAATTAATAAGGAAAAGTAGTAAAAATTTCTTTTAAAAAATGAGGCACCATGGGAAAAACCCATGGTAGGCATGGCATGATCAGGAGATTACCTTGAGGGAATTAGTGGACTCAAAAATTAAAAATAGAATACCTAATCATGTAATTGTAGCATGTGTTGGTGATGGGGTGTATACTGCTCTATTAGGCAAGTGCACCTAATAAAGTTATAGTATAGATTAAAATGGATGCTAAGTTTGAGTGTTGATCCTATGAGGAGCCAATTATGTAAGTATATCTAATTATTTTTAGCAGTGATACACTACGAATTATTCAATTACCTAATTTCTAATAATAGAAGATTTAATGAAATAAACTAAAGATAGAAAGTAAAGATTGCAATAATAAAAATAAAACAAATAACATGAATAACATAACATAACATAATTAATAAAGAAATAAAATTTTCCTTCGTAAATCTTTATTGTTTCTTACTACCTGGTTCTAGGAAATTATTCAATCTTAATTGCTACATTAGATCGTGGAAATTCCTAGTCCCATCCCTATGGAAATTGGACTTGCATTTGTAGTTAATTTCTAATCCTAAAACCTTCTCTACCCAAATCACTTCTATATAGAGCATCACAAGATTGCTTTAAGAATATGGATCTTACCATTATGTTCCCTTAATCTAGAAAGATTCAATACTTAATCTCTTAGCGTACTCAATCTCTTCTAATTATCCTTATCTATTCACTATAGCACTCGTGTTTTTACAGTAAACTCAAACATTAAAAGACAATAAAAATGGTGTAATTAAATTGCGATAAGTAAAATCATGGATTGAATTTAACTAATAAAAATCACTTGTTAAATATAGTGTTCAACAACGATTTACTAAGTTAATTAATAGAAAGACATGATAACTAAAAAGAAAAGAAGTAGAAAGGAGAAGCCCCTTTGATAATTTTAAATTCTAAAATCTGACAACTACTACTTAATGGGCTCTCTCCTTACTCTCCCTGTAACCTTAAGTCTAAATGTTTATTTATAAGAAGTGAACCTAAGATTATAATGAAAATCTAAGAAAAATAGAAGATTTGGAAATCACAATAACTCTACACCTGAGGTATATGATCGTGGCTATTGGGGTATTCTTGCTTTTTTGTGGGAAACTTTAATTTTCAAAGGAAATTCACAACAAAAGGTTCATAAGTAACGACTATGGGCATGGTCCTCAATTGTGATCTCTTTTGGACTTTGTTTCTTGCTCAAAATTTCTTCACTTCACTCTTTGATTCATACTTTTGCATCGAGAAAGCTCAAAATTGCCTAAAAATTCTTTAAAACTTCATGAGATGCTTTCAAAGTCCTTGAAAACAATAAAGTCTAAATAATCAAATTAAGCTCAAAATATCGTAAAATTAATAGGAATGAAGTCTAAATCAGCACGAAATTATCATAGAAAATATATGCTAATTTCATACCATTAGTTAACAAGATAAAATTCAACAAAATACCTTAATCCTTCATATAAAAACATAAACCAACCTTCATTGACAAGTTTGGTCACTTGTGATATTAGGAAAAATTGCGAGATGCGAAGTGGGGAAGATATGAATTTTAGAAAAATTTCTTAAGAAAATAGTACTAATTAAGGCATTTTGGAGTACAGGGTCTTAGGTGAATACTAGAGGTGTTCCATCACTGCCACCTAAACAAAAATCTTACACCAAGGTGGGTAGACAAACCCTTATCCATCAATGGCGGAGGGAGTGTAGTGTTCTAATGAGTATCCAGTTTCCTCGATTTTAACTACAATTTACTAAAAATAGTAAATAACCTTCAATGATTTTGAAACTTAGTATTCTCAAGTATTTTTGCATGAGGAATTCAAATATCAAATTAGATTTTCAAAACTTTGAGTTATAATATAGGGTCTTAAGAAAAGCTTCCCATTAACTAATTTTCAATCGCATTTAGAAATATCAAATTGTCATAGTTTTGGTCCAAATTTTTATGTACCCCTAAAACGTTATATTTTCATGTTATGCGGTTTGATTTTCAAAATTAAGTAATTGGATCTTGGAAAAATTTTGGTTTTTCTGAAAACTGCATATTGGTAGTTGAGTTTTCTAAATAAGTTTATTGGATTTTTCATGAAACCATGTTATAATTTATATTCATTAGCATGCAACGATTAAAAGTGAATAATTTCAAGTTTTAAGTTGATGATTTTGGGGCTTAAGTTGAAATTTGGTGAGTTATAAGCTTGATTCTATAGTTTTTCTTAAGGAATTTATATATAAGTAAAATTTGGAGAAAAAGTGTAGCAAGTAGCTGTACGATTGAAATACTATCATACTGTAAGAACAAGTTTACCATGATTTTATAACTTTAAATAAGTTAAACTTGGGTGTAAAGTAGTGAAATGTAGAAATAATAGCGGAATTAGAAATTTTGTTAGAAAATAGGCTAAAAAGTAGTATGGCATTAAATATCTTGATCACACCTAAAGTTTGAGAGTAGGTCAAAAGGTTATTTGCATATAAACTTTATACCTTTACCAAAGTTAGAATTTAGATCAGAAACTCTTTACACAAGAACCTACATTAGAATGTTAGGTTAGAACCATAGTCAGAAACATAGTTAGAACCTACTTTAATTAACTAAGACTTAATAAACAGCTAAGCAAACTTACTTAACCTAAATGAAAAACATGCCCAACATTGAAAATGAACTCTTATTTCATGTGTTAGATAGAAACAAAAGCTGTTGTATTAAATGTTTATGGATAATTAATGAAGACAAGCTTGATGGCGTTAGGATAACGTTTATCTACAGCAAGTTAAGTTAGGATCGAAGCTTTGTAGCTTGTTGAGGGTACTATATCACAATATTTGGAGACTTAAGAGTGCTTTTGATTATGACTGTAACTTAACTGTTTGTGTGTATGCTATGTGTGTGATTGAGATTTTGACTTATGGTGAGAGTTGAACTCCTTAGAGTGTTGTTTTGCATGACTTTGAGTTGTATGGTGTGCTTTGAAATTTTATTGACCACCTTGAATTGAAACTAATCTAAATTCGACCTTTTACTTAATTGGACATGTATGACAGCCTATTAGGAGAGAATGATTAGGTGTGTCAAATTAAATATTGACCCTTTAATGATGATAGTTGACATGGTCTTTTCCTTACCTATAGTCGAACTAAGTGACAAGAGAGGTAGTTGCGATAGAGTTAGAGATAGTGGTTCGAAGGTAGTCTTGAAAGAAGGGTATTCTCTATTGCATAAGCCTAGGTTTGGTTTGATTTAAGCTGCATTGAAACTCTTTAATTTGGGTTAGAGTGGATGTAATTTCTCTAACTTTGCAATAGACCAATTAATATTGTACGATGTTCCATTTGGTTGATTGCATTGTATTTCATTAATGATTGATAACCCTATTTGTGTTTGTTCTATACCCTTTTATCTCCATCTTACTTATTAACCTAGTTGTACTCACATCTCTATATACTCTATTACAAACCCCAATAAAACTTAAAGATGTAGTGGTACAACCATCCTTAGGTTAGTACACGAAGGATTGAAACTTGAAGACTGTTGAGGATAAACCACTTTTGTGTCTTTTATACTTTTGAGAAAACTAATTGGGTCACCCTAGGCTGCCCAATAATTTTCTATCTAAATATATATTTATATATACGTATATATAAGAGTTTGAACTTGTGGTTCTTTAATAATATCTTCAAAACTCAAGTCTTGTAATGTAAAATAACCATGTAAATATTAATCTTGAGTTAAGAATTGTACCATAGACTCTTTTGAACAAACGATTTGAAAAGATGTACTATAAGTTCTCTTTATAACAGGTGCTTGTTTGGATGCTTCAAATTAGTTGAGTTATGTATGCCTTGGTAGGCTAATTGTAAGATAATAGCTATGAGATTGGTTTCTATTTTAAGATAGTTTATATTGTAAGACTATTAAAACTTCACCCATTCGGGTGTGACATGTTATTCATGAAACCCTAATCTATCTGCTCTCTAACCTTCCTTCTACATTTCCTTCCATTACTCTATGTGAGAGATAGCCTTCAGTACCTTAAATCCACCAATTGAACATCACTTACCTTATGTTAAAGGCAATAAGTTGAGAACTGGGTCTCAAAGCTCCTTTACTCTTCTCTTATTACGTTAATGTCTCATTCAAAACCCATTACAATGCCCTTCAATTCAACATAGTAAGTATTATGAAAACTTTATCTTTTATACACCTAATTAACATGCCAACTTATGTTTTTAGTCTCCATAAGGAAGACTATGAGTAACCTATTCTTTTTATATACCCTAAATAGGGCCATAGGCTTGACTAAGGCTTTGATAGTTCCAACTAACAAAACTCATGGCAAGTGTGTAGCTATTTTAGGTGAGCTACCATTACCTGTAAAATTAGAAAAGTGTATTCTATTTTTAGCTTCTACCAATTTTGAAAACAAGACTTCTTAACTGAAGTTCTCCTAGCATTATATGTGTAAACCCTTCTTCTTTTAATCGTCCTAACTCTAGTATCATGGCTACTTGTAACTACACTTAACCCATTGACTCTTTTCATCTAAATGAACTCGGCAACATCCTTTAACTTCTTGACCCTTTTCATCTCAACAAATGCAGCAACATCTTCTATACCTTCTCGTCCCCCTCTTTTATGTAATATACAGTATTGAAAGGAGCAGTTATATGTTCTCAATACTTACATCAATAGTAATAAAGATGAGAAATGATAATCGTAGTGAACAAGAAATGATAAGAGGTAGGATAAAATCAAATAAAGATCAAATTAAATTAAATTAAATGGAGTAGAAGTTGATAAAACCGAAAAGTAATAAAAGTAACAATTATAAAGGTAACCATAACGGCTTTGACCTATAAATGTAATAAGTAGAATAATATAACACAATAATAAATAATATATTAGAGTCATATAAATGTCATCATACTAAGAGAGATAAACACATAAGACGAATAAAAGAGAGATCATTGTTTGGTGTAATAACTCATTAATTACATAATACGGAAGAGAGAAAAGTTTGCTTTTAGATTGGGTTCATGTAGTTCAACATAATAAGGATTTCTTTAACACGAGTTGGGTACTGGTGAAACAAGGGTTTAATTAGTTTGCTTATTAGGTTGGATTTAGTATGATTAAGCCAGCAACATTTGGTACACTAGTTAAACTCAATTTTCCAAACCATACATTCTTTCTCATTTTATTTCTTAATCTTGTTCTTCTACCTTACATTTTACTACTACATTTCTAAATCTACTTTACTAACTAAATGACCTAATGCTTATAAAATACTAGTTAAAAAAAAAGGACAAGGTTTATTATTAAATCGTGATGAGAAGTATTACAAATTGTTATTGTAAATTTCATTTCAACTAGAAAACCTTAATCCTAGTCTATATATGCTTAAGGTGTAGGTATGGTTATATAAATTGATGAAAGCGAGCAACTTTCACTCACCTTTATGGCTAGTGTTATTTTTAGGAAGGAATAAGAAAATAGAGATTAGGTAGTGAGAGAAAGTATGCCTAGATGATGGAAGAAGTAGTAATGCAAGTGCAAATTCAAATAGTAGTGTGACTATTGAGTGAGCCATGTGAACAAATAGTACGATGTGGTCATATGTGAAGACAAGTGTCAAGGAAGTGGTGATGTTGATGTAACAAGCTATGTGAACTTGAGAGAGAATCTTAGTTCATTTGATCTTGTCTTAGTACATTTTAACGAATGAGGTAAGCTAGTTAGATTAGAATAAGAAGTTGGAGTTAACATTGATGGTTTATGGATTGGCCGAATAATGAGTTTAGTAGGCCTACTATGGCTTATAATAGGAGAAGGGAATTGAATTTTGGGTGGGGTGAGGGTGTTACTAGCTTGGTCACAGCTTCATCCATTGAAGTGTATAAGATATACTCTTGCATTCTTAAGCTTAATGTGGTTTTAAAAATGAGTAGAAAATGATTGTCTTGAAATGATCTAAGCATTCAAAGATTTGTAATGCTTATAGCGGGTTTCTATCCCTAATCTCAAGAGGCCCGGCATGTTTTGGCTTTGTTAAGTAATGTAATTGCGTCTTTTAGGTTTGTTAAGAGAAATGTAAAATTTAAATATAGATTTGGTAAGTTCTTCATTTAAGAAGAGGATGTGTCCATTTGATTGGTGGTTGTTTAAGCCATCCTCTCTCCAAAATCTCTTACATGTTGATATGTCTTGTATGGTTAGTATGTTAATATAACCATTTCAACAAGTAAAATTTTAATTACAAGCCTAAAAAAGAAGAAAAAGTTAAAATAATTTAGTTTAATCTTCAACCCTCTTAACATACATTGCTTTAGTTTTGCCTCAAAAATTTTCCATGGTAGATTGAATTAATGTTAAGCTAGATGCATAGTTTGACTTAGTTTTACAACAATTGGTTAAAAATAATAACTCTACATAATTCTTCCAATTTCTTTTTCTCTTTTGTTAGTCTTGCTACTTGAGCTCGATTTACTAACATTGCATTTAGTTGTAGGTTTGCTATTTTCCTTGTTATAATGATCCTTGCTTGGCAATGCCATTTTTTTGAACCTTTTCAAGTTTTCACTATACTTGTTGGTGTCGTAAATTGGGATTCCATAGAAGTTGTATATACTACCTTGACCAAGGTTGATACCTCCATCTAAATTTGAGGTTGATGAGATTCCTTTAAGGATGCATGCAATTTGCTCATTTAGTTTGTTAGGTCATGCCAAAAACAAGTACTAGAACCATTTCAAGTTTGAACCAACTTGAATTATCTAATCTCTTTGGTAGGAATCTCTTTCTTGCAGGTTCTAGGTAAATACTGTAAGTAGATTTCCAAAATGTAACCTAACTACTCATCATCTAGTCAGCCCTATGTTTAGGTTAAGGGAAACAATTAATAGGTAAGGAACTCAAAAGCGAAAAGTTCTTTTTCAATTTCATGGGATGGAAAATCTATTATATTACTAAAACACCCTTAAAATAATATTTTCGAACTTTGAAACATTTCAATATTTAAAAAATGTTTAAATATATATAATCATCTAATTTCTCTCTAGACTGTTAAGCTAAAGTCTTTATTACCAAGATGAAGCCATAACGGGATGGTGAGGACAATTGCCCCTACCAAAATTTTTATAGTTATCTAATTTCTTTTAATAGATGCAAAAATATATATATATATATATATATTTTATGTTATAAAACTCATTGGAACATGTTGTTGTATAACTAATTAATAAAAATAAACATTATATTTATGATTAAATAAGTTGTAGATAGGCTAAAGGCTATAATTAATTCTTCAAATTGTAAATTTTATGTCCTTTTATAATGTTTAGATAATATATACAATTATATCTTTATTTTAAAAAATGGTAATCTAAGCTTTTCAAACGAAAAATATAAAATAAAATTCAAATTGTTAGAAATTGAGATTCAACTTTAAAAAAATTCTTTGGAGCTACAATTTATTTATTAGTAGTAATAATGATAACTACATTGACAATGCAATAACTATTTTGATTTTAACCTATTAAATATTAGTATATGTTGGAATTATTATGACATAGTACATAGCTTTATTTTGTAAGCTTTATCTTTTTGATATTGTTAAAAAACATAGTATAAAAGAATTAATTTTGTATCCACAAATATAAGATTAAGGCTATAAAAGTTGTTTCATTATTGTCTTGTAGCTCTCAATTTAATAATTTTATATAATTCATTTTTATTGATAACAAAAACTACACTAGGTTTTTGTAATGATTCCACACCTTTTTTTTTATTATTATAAATTAATACCAAAACTTTAACAAATATTTTCCTAGTGGGAGAAAATTCTAGATTTAACCATTTATATAGTTAGATCAACATCATAACACATCATCTAATAGCAACCACATATTGAATTATGCCACGTAAGCTGTTTTAAATAGTCTTGACAATTTAGATAGACATTTTCTCTTATTGTCTAATATATTGGTAATAGTTTTATTTTATTATCTTCTTATTGAAATTGAATGGTTTGTTGATGCGCTGGTTATATTTTATTAATATTTTACAATATATACACAAGTTGACGATTTCGACTTTTATTTATGCATTTCTATATTTCATAATTAGAACAATATTAATTATTATCGTTTTATTCATGAACATTATATTACTTTAACTATTAAAAGTTTATAACTTAATTTTATTTATAATATAAATAATAAATTAAAGCATGATTAAAAAAAAGAAAAATCAGTTACGTCTAATGAGAATTTGTTGCACATTCTAGGAGTAGCGATTTTAATTACCTTTTGATTTTGAGGAAAACCCTTAATCGATGAAAATATTTGGCAATTTTAGTCACTAGTTAATCCAACTGTATTTGTAGTGATCATACCCTCATCACCTTACTACAACAGCACTAGCACAATGACCACTATTGTTGTCACATGCCCATCTCACTGCTATTATAATCAATCTAACTCCATAATTGCAAACAGTATCACTAGTACACCAACTTTGTACACACCATCATTACTCCTCTCCTCCTCCCCTCCCCTTCCCTAAAGCTATTAGATTGCTATTAACGTAGCATACAGATAGTGTACACCATCACAACTATAACTACTCTTACTAAATTTCAACCATTACATTATCACTAATAGTCCCATAGACCAATTCCACCACTATAACCTCTTTTACAATAATAGCTACAACTATCACTATGATATTGATGATAGTACTAAGTTGGGGAGTAAGGGGTGTGGTAAGGATAGTTTAGCGATGATGTTGTACTAATGGTAGCAATAGTAATGATGGTGGTTGTATAATATAGCACTAGTGGTGATAACGTGCCAATGGTAGTAGAGGTGTAGTTGCAACAGGGCACTAATGGTGGTGGTTGCAACGGTGATGGTGGTAGGTAGTGTTAGGGATGGAAGTAGTGGAGTATCTTATGGTATAGTGATAAATTTATATTGGTAAGGATTTCAAAGTGTTCTAAGGTGGTTATATTAGCTATAATGGTGGAAGCAACAACATAATATTGAAAAGTAGGTCTTTTAATAAATTGATTTCTTAAAAATAATCTTTTTCTTTTGCATACAAACACAGATATATCTTTAGATTCTAGAGGTTTTATAGGAATCTTTTGCTATGCAAGTTCTAAGTAACAAGAAATTGAGTACCTCTTTTGTTGGAGTTTGAATTTTATTTTGTTGGCTATCTCTAATTAGAAAACAACTCAAGAATAAGGAGTGATAACTATTGTCGTTTGCTAAAATCCTAAGATATGAATGAACTAAGCAAAATAGTAAAAAGGACAAGATCCAATTATACTTGAATGTAATTACTTAGCTCATTCTTGGTCGATGACATGCATAGTAGCAAACACATACAGTAGCACAAGCAACCATGCAAGCCATTTCATCTTGGTAATAATGACCTTGCCGCCTTAGATTGACAAAGGAATCAAAATTCCTATCTTCTAAAGCTCGTTTGAGTTGAGGTCTTGCCTATAATGTAATAGCATAAATATAGTTAAAATCATGATTTTACTGCTCTTTTGAATGTACTAAACGAGTCGAATCGTGTAAAATCTTACAAAATCGGTAAAATTATAAGCTTATTGAGTCATACATCAAAATTCATAATTCTATTAAAAATCTGTACGTAAATGATTTAATATTCATTTTAATTAAGAAAAACATCATAAGATCATAAACTCGTAAAATCATATACTTAACTTGCAATTTTGACAATTATAGCATAAATAATACATACTCACTTCTCTCTGTGTTTTCTCCACTAGGAGAATAATGTCTTGGCCATGCATGCAAATACGACATAATTATATAACTCACCCAATCAACCAAATTATTGTCATAGAAAGCATGAATTTTCATGTCAACATCCAGAAATCAACTCCAAAAGCACAACATGAAATGAAAAAACATCCAATTTTTCAATCGGTTTGCCACTTGAAGCATATTTTGGAGCAAGATACCTATAGTAACCAATCAAGCATGTAAAAGAAATAATTAATAGAACTTAAAATCAAGAAATACATAACAGATGTTTGTACCATCTAAGTAAAATAAAAGGAAAATACATGAATACCAAATAACTGTATTAAGCAAGACTCTAAAGAAGCGATTAAGAATCATAATTAGAAATATGTAATGTTGTTAAGGGATTTTAAATGTCTAAGAAGAGTAATAAGAACTATTGTATACTATAATGTTGCAAAACCTTCTATTTCAAGGTAGAAATCATTCCATTATTAGGTCTAATGACTTCAAACTGTAGTTATTTGAAAATAAAAATTAGTAGCCACAACAAAGCTTAACATGAATTGAACTCATCCGAAGGTCCTCATCACTTTTGTGGACATAAGAATGATAGCATCGGGAGTGAACTTAGCAAGCCTAAAATCTACAACCTAAGAGGGGGGGAAAAAAAAAACAGAGAAGATACTTAAAAAGAAGAGAAAAGATCAATGGAACAACAAACTATACTTAGAAAGAGACTTTAAATACATGATACACCATTAATTGCTTGTAGCTCTAATTAATTAATAGTTCAATTTTAAAGTGATCTTTATTCCAAGGTGTTGTTGGTGAATATTGGGGTTAGGAAATAGTCCTGCAAAAGAGAGTAAAATACTTGTTACTGGGGCTAGTATAATGCAGTCGCTTTGATACTTAAGTTAGAATGGTGATTTAGTATAGTAAGTATGAGAATAAGAAGCGTCAGAGGGCTCTTATAGAGTTTCTTTCAGGTATTTATAGACGATTGTTGTGTCTAAGGTAGTTGTCGAGGTAATTATTAAGACACGTGGAGAGCTCTTGACTTGATATCTCCCCTAATATGTAGGGATAGCAAATTGTTGTAAAATATAACTATGCTTATGATAACTATTAGCGCTATAGATTTGAATTTAGACTAGGAGCGTTTGTTGTACTCCTCACAAGTGCTGAGTGTCTTCTAAAGAGTGATAGGAAGCTCATTAATTCGAGCATGTTTATCCCACCTTACCTCTATACTATCGACCGAATTGCTTGAAGAACATGCCGCCTCGCTCCTATTTTAGTAGGGAAGAATGGCCTCAGTTTCCATTGCCTTGGAATCAGATCAAACAAGTCGATGAGCAACTTTGTGAACCATACCTGGACAGTTGTATGAAATGAAATAACGGAAGTCGAAGAATGAGATTTTGAAGATTAGAAAATGAATGAAAATTTCAGGTAAAACCAAAGGAGTAAAATCTGATTATGAACAGTACTTTATATATGGACGATCTATTCTCGTAACTGCAAATCTGCTTTTGAAAGTATTATTGTGCCGATATGATAGTCCCACGGATTGTTGATTTGTGTGTCGTGACAAAAATCTAATGGCTAAAAACTTTCTAACAGTTATTAGGCCTGCAACAAAATGATAACATAGGTGACAGATGTCATGTCTACAGCTTTTTGGTTTCTTGAACCGGTGAGAGTTTTGAAATGGTGACATTTTGGCTGGGATATGATCCATCCTCCTTCCCATGTTACCGGCATAAATCCAAAGAGTCTCCCTCCACTTGGCCTCTATCGTAACATATATATATATATATAACTCCCTTTGTCGTCTATTCGAATACGGGAGTTAGGGGGCAAATATTGATAGTCAGTTTTCGCTCAACTTATACTCGTCCTTTTGTTGGCTAAGAAGCCTGGTAATCGAATCTCCCAGCATTTGCACTCTTTAGAAGACACTCGGCACTTGTGCCAAGTATAACAAATGCTCCTGGTTGGAATTCAAATCTATAGCATTAACAATTATCATAAGTACGGTTATATTTTACAACCACTTACTATCCTTACATATTAGGAGAGATATCAAGTCAAGAGCTCTCTACGTATCTTAATAGTTATCTCGACAACTGCCTTAGACACGACAACTGTCTATATATACCGAAAAAAAACTCTATAGGAGCTCTCTGACGCTTCATATTCTCATACTTATTATACTAAATCACCATTCTAACTTAGGCATCGGAGTGGTCGCACTAGACTGGCCTTGGTACCAAGTATTTTTCTCTCTTTTATAGGACTATTTCCTGACCCCAAAATTCACCAACAACATTTGGCACCGCTTGCTTTTCTCTAAACACGACTACATGGCTAGAATTGGGATGACACGAAGTGCAAGTGCTGGTACTTCCTCCCAACACCCTGAAGAAGGGAGTCAGCTTGCTAATGAACAACGATTGGCTCGACTTGAGCAGCTCTATCTTGATGTAGCCAAAGAAAATTCTGAGTTTAATAAAAAACACGAACAAATCCTTAACCTTCTTCGTAAAAATTTTCACCCGAATCAGGATAATGAATATAGCGATCATGATGCCAATAGTACCGATAATTCCATTTATTCACTTGAATTGACAAAAAAGCAAGTTGAGGTTCTAGCGTGACCCACAGCTCCTGCTTTCAAGAAGGTTGATAACGGTAAGCAATCGTAGCATGTGCATCATGTGGGACCCTTACATGTTAGCACCTTTGTTGTAGTGACCAAACAGTTCCAAATCAAGAAAAGTTTCTTCGTCCCAAAGGTTTTGGAAGAAGTAATACCTTGGTACGTTAAGCTGCTTTAGTTTGAAACAGATGATGGGACGAAGGACCCTGAAGACCACTTGGAGTATTGTTGTACACTGGCCAAGTTGCATGGTTTAAGCGATACGGTGGCCTATTAAACCTTTCCCTTAACCTTGAGGAATGTAGCCAGCACATGGTTCAAATGCCTTAAGCCTAATACCATTTCATGTTTTGATGAACTAGTAGAAGTATTCCTTCAACACTTCCTTGTTAGTAAGCTTCCTATTAAGGACTCTTTAATCCTAAACACTATTAAACAAAAGTTTGATGAGTCAATCAGGGACAATTTAGCTAGATTCATGGTAAAGATGGTCCAAATCCTAGAACTAGATATGAGTGTAGTCCTCAACACTGTAATCGACAGAGTCAAGCCTCATGGAGACTTTTTGAAGTCTCTCACAAAGAACAAGCCAAAAAATTTCGCTGAGTTTAAGGCTAAAGCCACCTCATACATCTGACAGGAAAACAACATAAAGATACGGCGAGAAGCTGATCAAAGCAAAGGAGATGGAAAGAATGACAAACAGAAAAATGCTAAGGATAGACTTGACACAGACAACAACAATGGCTCAAACGCTAAGAGGAAGAGACTGAGGATCTTGATATTCTCATCTCATACACCTGTCAATTGTCCAATCTCGGATATTTTGATAGAGGTCTATGGGGAGAGAGGTGTCCTCCAATGGCTAGAAAAATTACAAAGAAATCCCTCAAGAAGAAATTCGAACAAGTACTGTGACTTCTACTGTGACAAGAGTCATAATACGAATGAGTGCATTCAACTCAAGAATGCAATCAAAGATGCAATACAACGTGGGCACCTATGAAAATTTCTGGCGTATGATGCCAAAAGAATCGAAAGACTGTCTCAGAGGAGAAGAGAGGAACACGAGGATGATACTCAACTAGCAATGGCCGTGAGAGATGTAAGGGATGTTAATCTCAATAGAGCATCCAATAGAGTAATTAATACAATTGTCGGTAGACTTAACATAGGCTAATTGAGTTCTTCAAACTCAATTAACGCTAGAAATTATGTTTGCAATATTCACGGAAAGAAAGTCAGGATTGATAATTCAATATTTTTAGGGGAAGAGGATTTTGAGGGCATACAAAAGCTATACGACGATGCACTTGTCATCAATACGAGAGTCGCCAACTTTGAAGTTAAGAAGATTCTCGTTGATATAGAAAGTTTAGCTGATATCATTTTTTAGCATGCTTTCGATCAAATGAAGACCAAGATCAAAGCGCAACTGTGGTCTTACAAGTATGACCTTTGTACCTTCAATAATCAACATATCCAAGTAGCCGGAGTTATCTCTTTGCCAATACAGATCGACGATGACGAGCATGTTGTAGAGGACAAAGTGGATTTTCTCGTCATCAAATGTTGGTCCCCTTATAACATGATAATGGGATGGCCATGCCAACATTTATTTAGTATCGTCCCCTCAATAACACATCTAAAAGCCAAGTTTTCCATTCCCATGGGGGTTAATGTGTGTAGAGGGGATCGGTAATTGGCACGCTTTTTATATATAAGAGCTTTGAGGCGAAAGGAAGTATTTCAGGTTGAGACCTACCCGAAAGGCAAGTTAGTCGGCATAAAGAATGCTGAGAATGATACAGAGGAAATTCCATTAGGAAACGATCCCAAAAAGACGACAAGGATAGGAAAACCTATGTCAGCTGATGTTCGGCAAAGTCTGATTAACTTCCTGCAAGCTAATGCTGACGTGTTCGCATGGTCACCATTAGACATGTCCGGTATTCTAACAAACATTTTGGTGCACAAGCTCCAGATTGACTCGAATGTAAGGGTGGTGCAACAGAAAAAGAGACATTTTGCATTGGAGAGATAAGCAGCAATAGAAGAAGAGGTCTAGAAATTGTTGACGGTAGGATTCATTTGGGAAGAGCCTTATCCAATCAGGAAGTCTAATGGCAAATAGCAAATGTGCATAGACTTCACGGATCTTAACAAGGCCTATCCTAAGGACCGTTTCTTACTCCCAAAAATTGATCAGATGGTAGATGTAGCCGTAGGACATGCGTTGCTTTCTTTTATGGACAATTTCTCCGGTTACAATCAAATTAGGATGGATAAGGCAAATGAAGTCTACACATCTTTTGTTAACAATTTTAGAACGTACTGTTATACGGTAATGCCTTTTGGGCTGCAGAACGCTGATGGCACATACCAGAGATTAGTAACGAAGATGTTCAAATCTCAAATCCATAGGAATGTTGAAGTATATGTGGATTATATGATTGTGAAGAGCATAAAGGAAGATCATCATCTCGCTGATCTAGAGGAGACGTTGGCCACATTAAGGGGATATAGCATGAAACTCAACCTACAGAAGTGCATTTTTGGCACAATATTAGGAAAATTTCTTAGGTATATGGTCACATGACAAGGCATCGAGGCCAATCTGAGAAAAATTAAACCTATAAAGAATATGAAGTCACCTTGCACGGTCAAAGAGGTATAAGCACTTTCTTTTGTATTGGTCCGAATTAACCGCAAAGATTATCGACCCGTCTATTACATGAGTCATGTCTTGCAAGGGTTAGAGCTTCGGTATACAAAGATAGAAAAATTTGTATTAGCTATGGTTCTTTTAGCAAAAAAATTGAAGCTGTACTTTGAAGCTCACCAGATTATTATCCTCATCGATCAACCATTGCGGTAAGCATTGCAGAAACTCGATTCTTTGGGGAGGATGATGGAATAAGCCTTGGAGCTCAGTGCCCATGGTGTACAATATAAACTTAGAATGGTACTAAAGGCCCAAGTACTGGTAGATTTTCTAACTGAATTCATAGGGGATGAAGACTGTATGGAGATTGCCGAGAAACCTATCTGGTTTCTTTATGTCGATGGTTTTTTAACACGAGAAAGGCCTGGTTAATGTCAAAGTTCATTACACTTTGAAATTTGGATTTCCAGCCAACAACAATAAAGCGAAGTACGAAGCTCTAATTATTGGATTGAAACTAGCTAAAGAAATTGTTGCTGAGAAACTCGAAGTGTTTGCTCATTTCCAACTAGTGGTAAATCAGGTTACCGGAAGTTACGCGGCAAGAGAAGAAGAGATGAACAAGTACCTATTGGTAGTATAAACGTTTGTAGAAGAATTCCTATCTTTCTCCATTCACAAAATTTCAAGAAGTAAGAATATTGCTATTGATAAGCTATCGAAGTTGGCTAGTATGGCATTCCCTAAGTTGAACGAGAAACTTTTCGTCAAATTTCTCCCGCAGAAAAGCTTGTCCAATCTCTCATAGAGCTATGAGTTAGCTCCCTGCCCAAAAGAAGAATCATGGATGGATTTCTTAGTGAATTATCTAAAAGAAAGCACTGTCCTTGACAACAAAGAGGAGGCCCAAAGATTAGCTTACCAGGTTGTAAACTACATGCTAATTGATGGTCAGCTATACAAGCATAGCATATCCCAACCTTACCTTCGATGCCTTTCCCCAAAGGATGCCTAGAGGGTATTACCTGAACTTCATGGTAGCATATGCAGCAATCATGTGAAAGCACAAACACTGTATATTCGACACTGCAACTCGGCTATTATTGGCCGACTATGAAAGAAGATGTGAAGGACGTTGTCCAGCAATGTCCTCAATGCCAGAAGCACGGGTTGCTAAGTAAAGTACCTACAAGTAAATTATGTAGCCTAACCATTCCTTGGCCTTTCGCCTAGTAGGGGCTAATATTCTCGGACCCTTTCCTAAGTCTACTGCCTAGCAACAATTTGTCATTGTCACCGTGGACTACTTTACTAAATGGGCTAAGGCTAAGGTTATGGCAAAGATCATGAAGTAGAAAGTGGAAGCTTTCGTCTTTAACTCTATCATATCTAGATTTGGAGTTCCTTACATGATAATTACAAATAACGGCTTGCAGTTTAACAACAACAAGTTCCGAACATTTTGCCAAAAGCACGGCATTCGGCTTAACTATACGTTTATAGCGCACCCTCAGACAAATGGACAAATCGAAGCCATAAACAAGATCATATTGCACAGCTTGAAATGAAAAGTGGATCAAATTAGGGGGAAGTGGGCTGACGAACTACTAAACATCCTATGAGGATACAGAATCACTCATAGAACCTCAACGAGAGAGGCACCATCTAAGTTAGCCTACGGCACTGAAGCCGTGTTGCCGGTTGAGTTGGACTTGCCTAATCTATGTACACATAATTTTGACGTTATGCTTAATTAAGTCAGATTGACAGCGAATTTCGATACTATTGAGGAAATTTGAGACATTGCAAAAGCCAGGGTTACGGCATACCAGCATAAAGCAGCAAGATACTACAATTAGAAAGTTAAGTATAAGGTTTTCTAAACCGGAGATCTAGTTTGCCGTAAGATAGAAGCACTGGGTGTGTGAGCAAATCAGGGAAAGTTCGGTACAAATTAGGAGGATCTTGTTAGGATTCAGGAAGTTATTAGTAAGGGGGCTTATCGACTAGAAAGGTTGGATGGATCCATCATCTGGCAGGCTTAGAACGCCGATAATCTGAAATTTTTTTTCAATTAATGTCGAATGATTTTTGCCATCACTCATCTGGTGGCAGCCAACATGCTTGTAAGATTTATTTATGACAATTATATATTTGAAGTCCATTTGTACTTCAGTTATAATTGTTGAATGAACAAGTTCTAGGCTACACGATAAATGAACCGATCTAAGTTCTAATCTAATGTGGTAGAAGAACTATATAAATGAACTATATAACCGAGTAATGCAGCTAGTCCATACCTCAAATGGTTAATGGACGGTATAAAAATAGGCGTGTAAAATAAAACATGTTGAGAAAATGGGTGTATGAAATAAAACGTGTTGAAAAAATGGCCATGTGAAATAAAACATGACAAGAAAATTGGTGTGGGAAATAAAACATGCCGGGAAAATGGGTGTGTAAAATAAAAGATACTGAGAAAAAATGGTTGTGTGAAATAAAACATGCTTAAAAGCGGTGGGCTTATGAAACGAAGCAAGCCAAAAGTTAACAGGGCGCGTGAAATAAAATAAGTATAGAAGTGATAGGCTTGTGATATGAAACAGGCTGAAACATAGCAAAGAATGTGAAAGAAAACATGTCGAGAAACAAATAGAGTAATTTAAAGTATGCCAACAAAATGGAAGTGCAAAACAACATGCAATAACCATACGAATTGTAGAGGTGTAGTTACGTAAAATGTTATAAGCATTCGGCATTGCCTTGACTATATTCCAATCACTAATTACACTAGAATGCAATAAGCTAATACAATAAGTCCTACGGCCTATTCTCAGATTCAGCATAAGTAATTTTAAATCTTTGGCTGAGGCTTCCTTGGTAGCTGGGTTCTTGGAGTGGCTTTTTTCCTCGACATCAACTTTGTTGTCACTATCATTCACACTCTCAATACCTATCTCGTCGCCTTAATCTTCGTTGGCACAACTAACTTTGTCGTCGACGTCAGCAAAATTAAGACACGAGAGATCATAATCAGGATGAAGCTTCAACACCTCCTCCCTTGCTACTTGAACCCCCTCCAACAACTTCTTGAGTAGAAGCCTCTCGTATTGCCGACTGGAAGTGACTATATTGAGAGCCTCTTCAATTGAAGATCCCTTCTTCATAGCTTCCTGTAATTTGGCCATACAGCTCTATAAGTTCAAGTTGTTAGTCTCCAATTCCTTTATCTGCATTTTGAGCTTATCTTCATCATCGCTCATTGTACAAATAGTTCGGCCAAGGCCCTAGTACTCTTCCTTCTTCTTCTGTAGCTCCTCTTTTAGGCTTTTGGACTTTTTGTACTCTTCTTCCATTTTAGCCTTCATGCTAGAGACTTCATCGACGATAAGGTCATTGTTAATTTTTCGATAGCAAGTTCTTCCTTAAGCTTTCTCGCCTTAATCTCAGCCTTAATCCTCACATTTTCGGTAGCAGCAGTTTGGGCTTTTGATGCATTGTATGCATCCTCAATTTTTTGCACTAAATTTAGTTATTATAATCAAGAATGATTGGATATTACTTGGATATAACTAAAGATATTACCTTCTTTGCCTCTCTATTGGCTTCGTCCAAGGCTGTAAAAATGTGACTGCTTATCTAGAAAAAAAAGTGTTAGTTACGTTGACAAGCTCGATAATTAAAAGCAATGTTTATGGATACTCATATCGTACAATTTGGCTGCAACATGAGCCTTATTGCAACCATCAACCCTGTTGACATCCTTCTTGGTGATATTTGTCTTTTGGAAGAATGACTTTTTTCATTAAAGCCAAAGATTTCGTTCTATCTCCTAAGGTTGAGTTAGTGTCTAAAATCTGATGGCTCCAGTAAGGGATGAAGTACTCGCTGACCTCTCTATTTAGCACGAATTCGATGCTATTGATGCCGAAAGCTTTAGCACGCATTGCTTCTTTCGCCTGTTCGTCCAAGCCCTTGGATTTCTTGATAATTGGCTAGTTGGCAAATTCCTTCCGTAGTCTTTTTTCACTACTCGAATCTACCATAATCCCCAGTAATGAGCCTTCTGGCAATGGCATTATCATCCTTCACTTAGGGGGTGTCTCTCGATGCTCACCACCGCTCGGCTCGATAGAAGTTTGAATAGTCACAATGGAAGGCTCCTTAGAACAAACCTCGGTTGGCTGTATATTCTCAATCTCGTTCATTCTCTCGACAAGACAAGAGATCTATGCAGCTATCTGCTTTGTTGCAGCTTCCTTTGTTGGTCTCTTTGTGACAGCAGGTTGTGTGGTAGCTATTATGTTGTACAGATATTTTGCTGAGGACTTGCCTTCCTTATCTTCAGGATAATTATCCACAGGAAGCTCGTTAATCCGAGTAAGTTTATCCTACCTTGCCTCCATACTATTAGCCAAACTGCCTAAAAAACACACCGCCTCACTCTTATTTTAGGGGAGAAGAGTAGCCTCAATTTCTGTTGCCTCAGAATCGGATAAAACAAGTCAGCGAGTAACTTTGCGAACCATACCTAGACAGTTGTATGAAATGAAATAACGAAAGTCAAAGAATGAGATTTTAAAGATTGGAAAACGAACGAAAATTTTAGGTATAATCAAAGGAGTAAAATTTGATTATGGACAGTACCTTATATATGGATAATCCGTTCTCGTAACTATAAATCTGCTTTTGAAAGTATTGATGCGTTAATATGATAGTCCTACTGATTGTTGACACGTGTCTTGTGATAGAAATCTTATGGCTGAAAACATTTTGACAATTATTAGGCCTGTAACAAAATGATGACTTAGGTGATAGATGTTGTACCTACAGCTAGGATATGATCCATCCTCTTTCCCATGTTACTCGGTATAAATCTAAAGTGTCTCCCCCTACTCGGCCTCTACTGCAACATATATATATATATAACTCCCTTTATCGTCTATTCGAACATGGGAGTTGGTGAAGGGGGAGCGATTAGTTTTCGCTCAACTTACACTTGTCCTTTCGTCGACCGAGAAGCTAACCAATCGAATCTCTTGGCATTTGCACTCTTTAGAAATTACTCGGCACTTGTGCTAAGTATAATAAATGCTCTTGATTTGAATTTAAATCTATAGCGCAAATAGTTATCATAAATACATTTATATTTTATAACCACTTGCTATCCTTACATATTAAGGGAGATGTCAAGTTAAGAGCTTTTCGCGTGTCTTAACAGTTACCTTGACAACTGCCTTAGACACAACAACCGTCTATAAATACTGAAAAGAAACTTTGTAAGAGCTCTTTGACACTTCTTATTCCCATACTTACTATAGTAAATTACCATTCTAACTTAGATATCGAAGTGGCCGCATCAGACTAGCTTCGGTACTAAATATTTTAATTTCTTTTGCAGGACTATTTCCTGACCCCAAAATTTACCAACAACACAAGGACACTATATAATTTCTTAAAATACTACCTCAATAATGTAAGGAACTCCATTTTAAGAAACGCTTCTTAGATTTTAGAATGGATAAAACATAGAAGAATTTTGCAATTTGTTTTACAAAATCTACTACAAGATATATGGGTGATATATATAACGTTAATAGAGATTAGCTACAAGAAAGATTTTACTTTATTTTTTATAATGCAAAACTTTCTCTTTCTAGGGAAGGAGTTAAAATAGAATATAAAACTCAGGTCAATCATTACAAAGTAATATAATTACATTGATCATAGGAATACACATGCTTTCTTTTTAGCATAATCTACATACACAATAATAATGTTATGTCACTTAGATTAGAATCTTCAAAACTTCAAAATAATTATTATTTCCTTCTTTTCTCTCAATAGTGAATTGAAGAAAATATGTCTCTCTCATATTTTTCTCTTCTGTTTTCACTTATACATATATATACATATACATGCATGCGCATACACTTGCGAGCGTGTACACACACATATTTATAAGGGTAATATTACTGTTTGCATCTCAACTTTAGCATTTTTTGCAATTATACATTTGAACTTTTGACTTATTTAATTATATACTTAATTGAAGATTTAGGTATCATTATTTATACCTCAGTTAACTACTGTTCATAACAATGGTCTATTTAGCATGATAAGCTAATGAAGTGATTACCTACGACCTTAGGAAGATCATGTGACCCATTCAGGGACGTATGTGACTACTGATGGCCATTAGTAGGTCTTGCAACCCATATTTTTGACATAAGTTGCAAACCACTATTTTGCAGTGGGTAGCCAGTAGCTATTTGTGAGAGGTTACACAAGTCCTTTAGGGTCATAGGCGGCCATCTCATTGGTTGATTATGCTAATTGAACTTATAGTATGAATTAAAGTTAACTAAACTGTAGATAGTAACAACTAAATCTTCAATTGGGTGTATAATTAGACAAATTGAAACTTTAAGTATATAATTACAAAAAGTGGCAAACTTAAGAAATAAATCGTGACTTTGACCCTATATTTATATGTATGTAAGGGAGAGAATCTTTTTTTATTGCGTACTAGCAAAAGTGCATCTACATTATGTGTGTAGAAATTAAATACAGTGTATAATGAATTCTTTAACAAAATACAATGATTGAGTTAAATTATTTGATTACATTATATAAAATTGTATAATTAAAAAAACATACTAAGTTATTCTCTATCCAAAAAAATGCCTCCTTATGACTCCATCAAGGTAACTTCTATCTATCTTATTAACACATAACTCATTCCTTTATATTTTTTTTCGCTTTTTTTTTCTTTGTTAAACTACTACTAGCAAATAAAACCACCTACGATGCATGTGCAAAACTTATATATGGTTTTATAATAAAATTCAATACATAGAAGAATTATTAAATCAATCTATACATGCAATTATTAAAAGTGAAAAAATTATATATAAGCTCTTTGTAAAATACATGTAAATAAGAAGTAATAAACAACTAATACATTGCAAATACATTTGTCAAAATAGTCCAACAATATGTTAATAATATTACTTTGTTTTATAAAAAAGGCTATAGTCCATATAAAAACAATAAATGAGATATTAATTAGGAAATTTGGTATATAATTGTGTTAATAATCAAGCATAACTAAGATAAAGTTATAGGAGTGCTTTAAGAAATAAATTATAGGATAAAATATAATTTTTTTAATGATTGAATTAATAAATCAAATTTATGAATAAAACTAAGTTAATGTCCTCATAAAAAAGTAAAGAGTTCAAAAAAGAGGAAAGGACAAAAGTAGTAGAAGAGAGGTTGTAAATCAGTGAAATATGTTAGATTGAAATTTCATAAGTAGCAAAAAAAAGAAAAAAAAAAAAAACTTTGTTTTGCCAAAAGAAAAATAAAAGTTTAGCTAAGAGAATAATAGACGAAATGAATATGTAAAGAGAGGGAATCCATTGCATTGCTATTAATATATAATAATGAAAACCAATTATGTTAATGGAAAAAAAAAAAAAGAATCTCAATTAGTGAAAAATTAAAAGGCAACATTTTATAAATTTAGTTTTAGCCTAAAAAAGAGATATTTGTTGTATTAAAGGAGAGAGAAAAAAATGCGAGAAATAATTGATTTTCCCCTCATATCATTAAGGTAGATTAGAATAGTATACATCTGAATGGTTATTTCTAATATGTTTCAAGAGTATTTTGAAGAACTGCAAAAAGAAATTCAAACACCTTCTCTTTTGGCTTTGATAATTCTAAAGGACAACACACCCATGATGCATGTGTAGATTAAATAATATTAAATTTATATATTTATAATTTATCATTATCTATTTGGTAAAAAAATCATAATTTTTGTTAAATAATATAAATATAAATATAATATAAATTTATTCTTTTTTCCCTATTTACACTCATTTTAAATTTTTTAATTTCTTACTTATTAGTAAATTAGGATTATGAACATAAATTATCTATACACGTAGAGATCAATCATCATCATGGTTATATTTGATCATAATCTAAATTTTGGTCATGCAATGTACACACATAAAAAGGGTGGGAGAGAAAACGAAAAGAGAGAGAATAGTTAGAGAAATTATGGGGATAAGCAACATTTTGTGTGAAGAGATGGAGAAGAAAGTAAAGGAAACGGGTTTTGAGATTAGGAAAAATTAATAAGAGAGAGTAGGTTGACAAATTTATCCATTGTTTATGATTTTAATAGATTATATTAATATTTTTTTTAGTTAAATAAAAGTAAATGGAAGGTAAACAGGTAACTTGAAGTATGTCAATTATTTAAAGGTCAATCAACTTTAATAATATAGATATATAAATATAACCATGTAAGATACTAAAAAGGGACAAGAAAGCCTCATTGGCTTTAATATTATAGGTGAAATAAGATTTGATGATAAAATCTATTCAAACTAACATACATATCTTATTAAAAGAGAAGATTTGAATTGCATGAATAACTACATTGATTATTCAAATATTCTTTAAATTATGTACTTGATCAAATTAATTATTCATTAAATTATTTTATTATTTCATAATAAATTAATTAAATTATCAATTCTATTTATGAAATAAGTAATGAAATAATTATGTTATCCACTAGAGTTTATAGTCAATAAAACTTATTTCTATTGGTTATGCTATTATGTGTGACTCTCTAACTTTTTATATATAAAGGTAATATCTTTTAGAAAATGGACTAAAGCAACCATTTAGTAATAGTTATTAGTCATCCAATGTGATGGAAAAAGATTTTAAATCTTAACCACTATGAATTAATTATTGTTTAATCAAATTTCTTCATCAAATGATATCTCAATTGAATTATTATATGACATGTTATCAATGTCCATATTTAACTAGGTTACCATGATAATTTAAGCTAAATAAATGATGTTGTAGCCAAGGACCTATGAGTTGTTGTTATCCCAACCAAATGATCACATATATTGTCTACTTAATCCAATAGAGAATAATTCTATCTTAACTTATTATTATTCTCTATAATTCGTGCTATGTCCAAAAACCATATCATTTATAGTCTAGACTATATTTGATGTTATTAATATCTAACATTCCATATACGATATATGAAGACATTCTCGGTTTATCAATGTTTGTTTATATAAAGGGAGGTTAATGATATTAAATATATGGTATCCTCTATTGGCAAGACGTTTTCATTGAACCACTTAACTTTTGGACATTACTTGTGTGATTTGAATATCTTTCTCTAAGTTTAGTGAGAATTATTCATAAAATTTTCACTTAAATATTTATATCCTCTCTAAATATTTATCTAATTAAGGGAAATTTTAAGTAATAAGATATGAAATTCTTACTAATGAAATATCTTTATTATGTTTTCTAATATGCTTTAATTTATCAATGGAACATTATTATAAAATATATATAAACAGAAAGTATACGTATACAATAAATACTCACATTTTATTAATAATATTCATAGATACAATGAAATATGTCCTAACATACTATGCACAAATCATAATAATCCTTTTCCTTTATTTCGATATTTTTCATTATATGCCAAGACTTTTGTAGCCTAATGATGTGAAAATGGGAAAAATACAAAAAAATCCCTAACGTTTATCTGTATATACAAATCAGTCCTTAACCTTTCGTTTAGTCTATTTTAGTCCTCAATGTTTTAATAAATTTACAAAAAAGTCACTCTATTAGTTTTTCCATTATGTTTAGACACGTTAAGGACTAAATGAAAAAGGTTAAGTACTAATTTGTATATATAGATAAATATTAAGGACTTTTGTGTACTTACGTAAACTAATTATATATTGATACGTGTCTACAATAATAGAAAATTTAACAGAGTTAACAGAAGGACTTATTTGATATGACATGAAAAGGTTGAAGACTAAAATGGATTAAATAAAAGGTTAATGACTGATTAGTAAAAACATAAAACGTTAAGAACTTTTTTGTACTTTTCCTAAATTTTATCACTGGGTTGAATCATGTTTGATTCTCCCTTCTCACATTTATATTATATATAGTATTTGGACAAAAAATTTATCACCATACATAAATATTACTTTTGGCTACATATGTAGCTTTTTATAACAAAAGACAAAGGAAAAAGGAATTAATAATAATAACAATAACAATAATAATAATAATTGTTGATTGTGGTTAGACCAATTAGGATATGTTGACTCGCGTGGAGCCTGGTGAGAGTAGGCTTGAGCTTAGGCTTTACCTCTTACTCTTCAATATCTACAAAAAGCCCCATGTGGGCATGACTACGAAGGCCCTCCAACACTCAAGTTAGCAAGGAGGATCAAGAAAATAGGAGACAAGCACCAAGGACCAAGTAAACTGTGCTCGCCTAATGTATGTATTGTGTGTCGAACTTCTATCCAAAAGAGAAAGGGAAGAGAAAAGTTCTTAGAAAGTGAGAGGTGTCTCCCTTTACTTCTTAGCACCCGGCTTTTTTTATGTGAGTTACTTGGATACATAGCAATCGAGGATTCTCTAGTGTTGGTTGCTAGTAGATAGTGCACTCCATGGTAGAGATTGAGCTTCATTGTGGGTGGCATGTTGTAGCCGACCAAAATACCAAATCTATGGCTCAGTGATCTAGTAGGAGTAAGGTTGCTGGCCGTACTATGAATGTCAGATGCTCATTAATGAGATGTAGTAGATTATAAGCACTAAAGACAGAAGTCGGGTTAGGATGCCAAGGAAGGGATTGGTTGATGTTTGAATAAAGGTGAGTTGAGCTTTGAGTTAACAATAGATGATCAATGCATGTTGAAATGACAATCAGGGGAGACTTGCTTGGACAGGTACTATTTAGTTTGTCAAGAAGGTTACGTTGTAGAGGACAAGCTCGTTGGTAGCTTACATGTTTCTTAAGCTAGCAAATGACCTTGCGAGGAGGTCGTGGGGTGACTGACTAGCTTGCAACTCATCTACATGATGGGCTACACTCATTGAGCCTTGGTCCAGGCAAAAATTGAGTGTTAACACTTATCTCTCGACTCTTCTCAACATCTAAGGTACGTAAAGAGTAACCCATGCAAGGCAATTGGGCTAAGGTTAGGTTGTTTGTTCTTCCGAACAGGGGACCAATTTTGTTGATTGGAGTTATAGCAAACAATTCCTCTAATAAGGTTCATTTTCGCATACATTAGGTTACTGCATCATTGATGCGACTGGTGGGCTACTCAACGTATCATGATGGCTGTCCTTAGAAAATGTAATGCACATTGATGGCTTGCAAAGAGCAGTTGTGCACGTAGGGTGATCTGATGTCAGGTTACATCATGAATCCATGCGTAGGGATCAATCGGGGCCTTTAGCTAAGGGAGTAAGGTACATGGATGGTTGAGATTTAATGCACATCCTTTTGTGGGTTCATCCTTTAAGAGTAGGAGAAACCATTTGCCTTCTCCCTTTGTTTGTCTATATAAAGAGGGGTGGGGGGGGGGGGGGGTGCTAAGTCCTTATTTTTCACTTTGCTTTGTTCACTTAGAGGAGACTCTGCCTAAATTTCTACTTGCAAGCTAATTACCTTTTTCCGTATGCTTCTATTCCTCTTTAATCATCTACAATGGCTAGTTAGAGGACAACTGAAAATCAAAGTGAGTCTTCCCATCCTTCCATTTCTAAGGAAGTAAATGAAGGTTGTGAGGCCTCATCCCAAGCAGGGGGTGATAGCCTTATTACCTTTGAAACGATGGTGGCAGTGGCAGCGATGGCAATGGTAGGGGAAGAAGATTGGGTGATATTGTCCTAAGAGGAGAGGAGCTGGAGAAATTGCGAGCCAACTTTGTTAAGAAGGAGGTTGAACTATTGAAAGGCGAAGGGTTATCAACTGAGGTCAGATGGGATATCTTTATGGATACCTTCGATAACCCCTTAATCAAGAAAGTCATCACTATGATTGGATATGTAATGATAGAGGAGGTACGAAAATAAGTTAGGCAAAACATGCTTGGTGCCAACTTATCCTTCTTACATTGGTTGGATGAACCTGAGGTTACTGTTGGAGGTGGGCCTTGAGGAGGGGGATATTGATGACCGAGGTAAGCAAGAGCAGCAAGTTGAGGGTGCTTAGAGGCATCTTTGAACTTTTTCTTTCTTTCTTATAGCTAGTGTGGTTGATGTGAGCCCATTTCTAATTTCACTTTCTGTAATCCTTTTTTAATAGGGGTTAGAGCACTAACCTCTCTTCATGTAATTTTAGTGGACTTGGATCAATGAAATCTCTGCATAATTGTCTTTGATATTCTCTCTCTTTTGCTTGGTTACTACTTCTCGTGTTTTTACTATTGTCACATGCTTAAACTTTATTCACTTTTTGCATAAGTATTTCGTATAAAAAAAGATGCTTCTCGAGTAGATCTGTATACCCCATTTCTTCGTGAGATTAGCTAAATTCTTTACCCTCAAGTAGGTAGTTGATGCCCACTTGTTGATATTTCCTTGTAGGCTTGCTTACTTACCCTTAAGCCATCACATTATGCTTATCTTTGATTTTTATCTAAGCGTTTTGCACTTACGAAGATGCTTCCTCATAGGTCAACATACTTATCTCCTAAGCAAATTGTGATTTCTTAAGTCATTATGAGGGCTCTATGACATGGGGCGATGGGCTTGCCTGAATGAATCTTGTGATGATATTATAGGATCTCCTTAGCAGGGCAATTTTGATAAGGTGAATCTTTGCCTACCTAAGCTATCTTCTTGATAGGGTTGTTTTTAGGTATTATGCATTTCTAGCAAGTGAAGTGCCTCCAGCAGAGCACCGTCTAAAAGATAATCAATGCACACACGATGCATCATTAATTCTTCAAGCGTCACTTGGGTTCCCAATGCGTTAGGCTTGTGTGATGGCTAACATGTGTATGGTTGGGGTTGTCTCATGGCTTCTATATAAGGGGTGAGTAGGTATTTACTTTGCTACACCAAACATCCAAATAACTTAGTGGGGTATAGGCGAGAGCTAACATGAGCGTATCTAAGGTGATCATGTTGAGGGATGGAGTGTTGGAATTAGAGAGGGGTCACCTTTGACCTCTTCCTTTGGGTTGTGATCGTAAGGCATGGACAATTGCTCGGTAGTAGTAAGTAGATCTTGAGCCATGATTGGGAGGCATACATAGCCTTTGGGTCCTCCCTTCTTTGTGTCCCAATAATGCTTGGCGAAAGAGGGGGGGCTTGAGCATAGCAAACCACTTGTACGTAGTGATCTCACCTCAGGGGCACTCGTCTGCGTAATGTTTTGAGTAGCCTTTTATGCATTATCCTAGAAGACCTTGAGTAGATGAAGGTAGCCACGATGACTATGGTAGTAGAGGGGGCCTTTTCTCCACCTTAACTTGTGGACTGAGGCACTTGTGGAGAATCTTTTGCTTCGCGAGTCCTCTAATTCACTTTAAGTGAAGCATCGACTTTCCTTTACCATCAGCAAGGCCTTAGCAACTTGATGCTTTGGGTAAAGTAGTTAGATTAGCTATCCCCACTGTTGCCTTTATGGAAGAGAGGCTCTAGAAGGTAGAGTAAGGATCTTCACTTAGAGGTCGAGTGTCACTAGGGCCCTTGGAGCTTAGAGTTTTGCATTGGAGGAGCATAGGGAGGTAGTCACAACTATCCCTTCGGGGGTTACAGGTTGAGTCAAGTTTGAGATGAGTTCTTCATAGAGAAGAGCTCTGAATGAGAGGCCAAGTCGAAATCAAGAGTAGCCATTCAAGTTGGGCACATTAGCATAATGTAGAAAGTAGCTACATCATTTTGTATCACGTAGTTTTCTTTATGGATGTAATCGGTGTCGATATGTTGACCCGTCGAACATTGCACTCTGTTATTTTAATGAAATAAAGTTTTCCTTTTCTACTCATCATTTGTTGTTTACTTGTTGTATTTCTCTTTGATTCTCACTGTTCAATTTAACCTGGAGTTGTGTTTAATAATTGTTAATAATGCTTTACATAGATAAGTGTTTAAGGATGAAAATCAACTCTACATTTGGGGGTTCGATGTAAATTAGTGCCCAAGTGCAATTCTTATAGTGTTAGTGTAAGAACTAACTTGGGCAAACTTAAGGATGAAAATCAACCTAAGGTTGAGAGCTAGATGTATATTGATGCTCGAAAAGGGTACCTGTATCAGGATTCTAAAGAAAGCTAGTAGGATTGCCTAAAATTTTCATAATATATATGCACCCATAATATAGAAATCGCCTTGCAAATAAGAGATTGTAAGACTCTAAATGATTTATCACTAAAGTTACTGATTTTTTAATAATTAATTTATTGTAAAATATAATTAACTATGAATGTCCAATATCCCACAATTCCTCAAAACCGTAAAGAATCGGTATCCTCTATCAAATAATAAGGTAGGATATATTAACTTTATAAAATTACAATAAAATTTAATTATATGGAATTTTAACATATAAATATTTCCGACAAATGATGTTTCTGTATCATCTATAAAAGTCTTAACTCATTCTATTGCTATCATACTTATCTTCACCTTATGCTTGGCACTTGAGACTTATCCTTATCTCAATCCCAACACAAGTAACTTACAAAAGAAACTAAAGGGGAATAAGTATAAAATAGCTCAGTAAGTTCGTCGCTCACCACTACTATTTAAGCAAGTTATCAAACATTATTCACACATATTCAAGTTATCTACATATAAAGTGAATTCAAGCATAATGAATGCAATTGATACATTCATAAGAGTCTAGAACTATGAACGATATAGAATTACGTTGTCTATACTTCGATTATCTCCTGTACTTATCCGTACAAAGCACCTCAGCTTATCTGCATGAGATTGCTTAGGGGTACCACCCCTCTAAATAACACTCGACTAATACCTTAGTCGAGAAAAGGATTTCAATCCAAATAGGTGGATCCTAAACTATGACTATCTACCATCCAAGACCCCTTGGGTGCAAATATGCAAGTCCTCTTGCAATCAAAATTATCCAAGGCTTTATAAGTACAATAAAGCGAGTCCTCTTGCTATCAATTAGAGATCCTATGCTAGCTTTTCCTTAATGATAAAATATTATTTTCGATTCTGCAAATCCTTATCAAAATCGTACAAAATATGTTTAATATTAGAAAAGATTTTTCCATAAAATGCTTTCCTCAAAATTTTGTAAAGTTAGCACTCTTCATCCATATATTTATTGAATCATAGATAAACAACGAATAGAACTAATTATTCTAGTTAGATATTTATGTTTATCAATTTTAAAAAAGTGATCCACAGATGATGACATACAAGCAAAATAGTCATTCAGACATACAGGCAACAACAAGCAGCAAAGCATCATACAAGTAATATACACAAACAAGTAGTAGGTCATTAGAAGTCCCTCACTTGGATTATTGCTCATTCTCCAAGCCTCTAGGGTTTTCAGAATTTGATATTGAAACGCCTAAAAGATAATAAAACTTATAAGTATCTTGAGAAACAGATTCCTTAGTTAACTAAAAGGCTATTGTAGTTTATTTATTTTCCAATATGACCTAAGTATCGCATATATAGGGTTTATCATACTTTAGTGGGATCAATTGTAATTATATTTGTATATTTGTAAGTTATGATACTTTATATATTTAATTACTTATTTCTTCTCATTATCAATTTACAGGGTCTATTCTATTACTTAGTTATCTTATTTATTCCTTTCAGTTTTATCTTACATCTTTAGTTGGGTGTAGCTTTTTCATCTTAACTCCAACTTTTGCAATCTTATAGTTGTTTGTTATCATTTCTGGACATACATTTACATGGTAAGGTCTGTTTTGAATGTTAAGACCCGTGTTTTACGATATGGACTAAATTTATTGAAATTTAATTGTTGAAGCTGGAATATTTTTATTGGCTAGTTTTATGTTATATTTTAGTAGTTAATGATTTCATTAGCTATTAATTCTTACACTTAAATGATCTTATGGTTTATTATTTTAGTGGTTTATGTTATCAATTGCTTATGTTATCGCTTATATTATCATTTGATTATGTCATGGCTTATATTATCATTTAATAATGTCATTGCTTACATTATCATCCATTACATATATATATTTATCCTTATGTATTCATATACTTCACACATACATTATATATATATACATATACTTATACTTTTAACATACTAGTATGTATACTTGTTTACTCATGTGTACTAGTACATATACTCGTATATATATATAGTTACATACTTATTTTTATACGTATTTTTGTATGCCTAGGGTATCCTCTTAAGAAAGCTTCACAAATTTCATATTTTTGCACTTTAAAGACTTATTTAGCAAAGTATGTGTATGTATAGTTAATATACTCTTCCTTTTTGGTTATGTATATAAAGGCTATTCATGTACATAGCTTACTAAGTTTATGTACAATTGGTTTTTCTTATTCTTACTTATGTATATGTACATCTATACTATGTAATCTAATAGTACATACCAAGTTAGTCCATATAAATATACATACTATATGTGTACATGTATTCCTATACTTATTCATATGCATAACTACACTTATATTGTATTTTCTACCAAAATATACACATAGAATTCTTACATGTATCATCATAGTATATATACTCGTGTATTCTATCCTTATATCTAGATATTCCTACACTTAAGTATACGTATATAAGAATCTTATTTGTCTCAACATATATGTGCATATGACATATAAATTCTAAAATTAATCTAACATATACAACTATTTGCTAATTAAGATGGAAAACCATATAAAAACATATCTTTTATCCTTTATATTATGTAAGGGAAGTGCTAGTATATAGTGTAGAAAAAGTTGTTGAAATATGTTGGTAAATTTTGAAAAGTAGAAGGGGATGAAAGGAAAGAGGGTGATGGTTTGGAGATAGGAAAGAAAAGGGGTTTATTTTTGTATAATTTTGTGTTTTGTAACGAAGATAAGTGAGGTCTACAATGTTCTCATGTTGAATGACAAAGAGAAGATAAGAAGAAGAAAAGACATGTGAAGAAAATGAAAAAATTCTTTAGAAAAGAGTAGAGAATTCTAAAGGTCAACATGTTGACCTGGTCAACATTTGACTTAATCAACTCTTTAAAATTACATGTAATCTAAGTGTACATAATGAAGTAATTAAGGAAAATTAGGAAGAAAATTAAGGGAATAAAAGGAAATATAGGGTTTATTGAAATGATTAGTAAAAATAGGTAATAAGATCTTCCTTTAGGTGTTTATATCCTATATACATCATTTGGTAGGCTACTTAATATAATTATCATAAAAAAATGTCATTTAGGGTACTAATACTTATTATATGTAGTATAATCATCAACTAAGCTCTTAACTCTATATAATACTAACCTTGTTATATAATTGGAAGATGGATGTGATCTATAATATAATATCCTAGTTCCTAAATGATTACTTTAATATTATATGTATTTATGAATGATTGAAAGTTATCCTTAATCTTTTACTAATGATTTAGCAAGATATTAAAGATATATTATCAATTAAGGTTTTATAGTAAATTATGATGAATTAGTACTTTTATATTCTTAAAGTTATAGTTTTAGGGTTTTTATTACTTTCGGATGAAATCTTTAACGTTTAGATACATTTAGGGTATAAAAGTTTTCTACACGATTAAATCTTCGGTTGTTATCTTAAGGTTTTGATGAGGTTCGAGGTCAACTTTTACAGTTATATATACTTAAGGTTTTAAGGTCTTCGTATGCGATTAGAGGTTCAATCGATAATTTAGGGTTTTTCATATTTGTTTTAGGTTTTGAATTGAGATTTTAATCGATTTTAAATCTCACTGGTTTTATTGACTTCAGGAAATTATTTATAGTTTTAGGGGTTTGATTCTATACTTAGAAGGTTAGATTTGGGGGATTTACAGTACCTACGGTACTAGTATGGGAACTAACTTAGGTAAAGCTTAGAGATGAAAACCAACCTAAGGTCAAGGGCTTGATGTAGATTGATGCTCGATATGGATGCCTACGGCATTAATGTAGAAACTAACTTAGGCAAAGATTAGGAATGAAAATCAACCTAAGGTTGAAGGCTTGATGTAGATTAATACCCAAGAAGGGTACTCGCGGCATTGGTGTAGGAACTAAATTAAGCAAAGTTTAAGGATGAAAATCAACCCAAGGTTGTGTTATAACATAAGCATGCATTGCATAGATGCATAAGAAGTAGGAGAGGAAGATAGATACATGCAAGAATCTTCATCAATTCATTGCATTCAACCATGTTTAAGGGTTAAGATAAGAGTGAAATGAAAGTAAACAATTAGTGTTTATGAAAAGAAATATCAAGTATATTAATGGTAATCTCTAATTGTTTGCGGCTATATATACAAAGGGTATTTATACCTAATAAGTTATGGTAATTTGCCTAAAAGAGAAAAGAAAAAAAGGGTATTGTCTTAAAAAAGTAATGTATATGAATATAAAAGAGTAAAAATGAATATTCAAGAAAAGTAATAATTAGTGTAACAGATTTCTATATGTGGTCTCGTATATGTAGTAGAGGTTTATTAGTGTTGTCGTTGGAGGATATAGACAAAAGAGTACAATCAAATTGCTTGTTCGAGTAGGGATGACTAGGGACTAGTTTGGGGTCGCTTTATAAGCCTCTTGACAAGGGTGATAGCAAGCAAGTGTTAGTTAGGGCATAAGTGAGTAAGCGAGTAAGGTTTGGTTGTTGTCTTGGCATTTTGCTATTCAGCACACAACTTCCGAAAAGTCGGCTGTCATTTAGCTCGACATGCAAAGTGAATTAGCAAAGAGATACTTAGCTTTGGCAGGAGTTAACTGGAGTAAGAAGACTTACCTTGCCAGTCCTTCTAGTCTTCAGGCTCGGTTATAGGTCAAAGGTCCAATAGCCTAATTCTTGTCATTCTCTCTAGGTTGATTTGGATTTGAGATCAAATTCAAATGGTCTTTGATTAGCTCTCTATTAGGGTGATATGGATTGAGGTTGCCAATGTTGAAGGCGTTAGAAACCCCATAATCTTCAAGTAGCTCCAACTTGTAGGCGTTGCCATTGATCTTCTAGAACCTGTAGACGTTGTCATTGATCTTCTAAAGGATTCTGAAGGGTCCTTCAACTCTTGCAATTAGCTAATTTCTCCTCTTGCTCGAAAACCTATTTTTCTGAGGTGTAGTCATACCAAGTCTCTTAGCTGAAATTATTTAGCCGTTCTACTCTTGGCCTTTTCTCGTATTCTTCTGATGGTTTGGTTGATATGCTGAGTGACTTTGTTATAAATGTATTGAAGGGACTATGCTCGGGCTCTCGTATCAAGGTTTTCTTGCGCGAATACAAAGAAGTGGGCGTGAATGAGGGGCAACTTGGGATTAAAACTATAGACAACTTCGAAGGGGGTCTACTTGGTGTTGTTATGTATTGTCTGGTTGTAAGCGAATTCAACCACTGGCAAGTAGACATCTTAATCAGCCAAGTTCCTTCATATTGTATATCGAAGTAGTGATATCGAAGTAGTGATCCCAAGGTACAATTGACTACCTCTATTTGGCCATTGGTTTAAAGGTGATAAGAAGCGTTGACTAGTAGTTTGGTTCCCATCCATTACTATAGAGTTTTTCAAAAATGGCTTAAGAACTTTGGGTCTTTATTTAACACTTCATTTCTTGGCATACTGTGTAGCCGAACATTTTCCTACAAGAAAAGAGAAGTAATAGCCAAAGTATCGTTAGTCTTAGAACAAGGTACAAAGTGTACCATCTTGTTGAACCTATCCACAACGACCATTATAGATTCTTTGCCTCAAGTAATTTGTAGTAATTCAAGAATAAAGTTCATGCTTAACTCAATCCATGGTTTTGTTAAAACAAGCAAAGGCATTGCTTTCCCTTGCTCGGTACAACATTTAGCCTTCCTGCACATGATACAGCTTTCTACAACTCAGTGCACATCTCGCCTTATCTTTGGCCAAAAGAAACGTCCATTCAACAGTTCACATGTTCTTTTTTCCCAAAAATGTTTGAAGAGTTCTCCATTATGGGCTTCTTTGATCAGTAATTCCCTTAATGAACAAGTCAGCACAAATAATTTCCTCTCTCGGAACAAGTATCCCTCTTCCATATGATACTTGTCCACTATCTTTCCATCGACAAAACGCATGAGTATGGGTCCAAAGTATGGATCCTCAGAATACTACTCTTTAATGCTTGCAAGAGTGCATGTCTTTTCGAAAGAGCATATACAGCTACTTGCTCTTTCCTTGTTTGTATTTGATTACAAAATTAAATCTTTCAAAGAATTCAACCTATCTCGCCTGTCGCTTTGATAACTTTGTCTAACTTCATAAGTACCTCAAAGATTCATGGTTAATATATATGACAAATTCTCTTGACAATAGATAATGTTACCATACTTGCAATGCTTGAATCGACGCCAAGAGTTCTTTGCCATACATAAAGTAGTTTAGTTGAGGTCCTTCGAGTTTCTCACTATGGTAGGCAATTGATCGGTTCTCTTACATTAGGACAACTCCTATCCTAATGCCTGACGTGTCACATTCTAATTCAAATGCCTTCTCGAAATTAGGTAAAACTAGTACAAGGTAGAAGTCAACTTTTTTTTCACTTCGACAAAACTTCTCTCCTCCTTTTCTCTCCATTTAAGGTTGGTGTTCTTTTTTGTCAGCTTAGTAAGAGATGTGATGAAGGTGCTGAAATTCCTTATAAATCTTCTATAGTAGGAAGCCAATCCATGGAAACTTCTCACCTTGACACAAGTAGTTGGAGCCAGCCACTCGACGATTGCTCGGATCTTCTCATCGTTTACTCGTAAGTCTCCTCCACTTACTACATAGCCTAAGAATACCACTTCCTCTTTGTAAAAACAACATTTCTTAAGATTGCTGAATAATCTCTTGACATGGAGGACATTAAATATAGTATGGAGATATTCACAGTGACTCGGCATGTCAATATTGTACACTATGATGTCATTAAAGTACACTACAATACACTTCCCATTAGATTTCTTAGCACGTGGTTCATCAATCGTATGAAAGTGCTTGAAGTATTTGACAAGCCAAATGGCATGACCATCCACTGATAGAGTCTATGCCAAGTTTTAAACACAATTTTTCACTCATCTCTTAACCTCATGTGAATTTGATGGTAGCCAGACTTCAGATCAATCTTATTGAAGATCTTAGCCCCACTCAATTCGTCCAGCATGTCTTTCGACCTGGGAATAAGATATCCGTATTTGATCGCTATCTTGTTTACCACTCAACTATCAACATACATTCACTAAGTACCATCCTTTTCGGTAATAGAAGCATCGAAACAGTACAAGGGTTGAGACTTTCCCTAACATAACCTCTCTCCAATAGTTCATTGAGTTGTCGTTGGAGCTCAATAGCTTGTTCAAGACTCATCCAATAAGTTGACTTATTTAGTAAGATGAAATCGAATATTAAGTCGATGCAATGTTTTATGCCTCGAACGGGGCAACTCCTTAAGCAATTGTTTTGGGAACAAATCAACATATTTATCCAGTAACTCTCTTATCTCCAGGATAGTTCAACCTGTTCCTTCAATTCTAATAGATGCTTAACTAACGTGAAGGTTGGCTTGTTAGCATTAAGGGCCTCTTGGAGCTTAACTCGACTCATCAGTAGAGTTTTTTTCAATCCACGAGCAAGTTTTGCTTATAGTTTGTTAACTTCACTAAACGGCATTGAGTTCAATGTAATCTTCTGGCCATCCTTCTCGAACACATACATATTCTTATATCCATCATGGATAACTCTTTTATCAAACAATTATGGTCGACTAAGCAATACGTGTGAGGCACACATAGGCAGCATATCACAAATCTCATCGAAGTGATTTCCGATAGTGATCGATAATAGTATTTGCTGGGTGACGTGTAGTGCTCCCTTCTCACTCAACCAATGCAACTTATATAGCCTTGGATGCACGGTAGTCAGCAACTTCAAACTTGTGACCAGATCAATTGATACTACATAGGTGTAACTTCTACTATCTACAATTAGCATACTCACCTAATCATTTACCCTACAGGTGGCATCAAATAAGTTCTCCTTCTACTCCTCTTTACGTGAAGGTTCCAAGTTCATTGTACGTCGAACAACCAAGAACAATTGATCCAAGTCCTCGGTAAATATGTCCTTTTCAATCAGTTCATTATCATGAGAAACTTCTTTCTCGACAAGGCTCTCCTCCTTAAGTTCCTTATCAAGACTCTTTGCTTCTAACTTCAGGACATCTCCCTTGATAACCATAGTTCTTTGGTTTGAGCACTAAGCAGCCATATGTCTAAACTCTTGACACTTAAAGCACATGATTTGGCTCGTTTTCTTACTAGATCCTTGCCCATTTTCATAAGTTCAAGTCGACATGTCAATGTCAAGTAAGCTCTTCTATTCGGCTCGGACATCCACCTTTCAAATTGGCTCAATATTTGACTAAGCTCGATGACTTACTTGTCCTAATCGATTAGTCAACAGTCTAGTCGGTACTCAGCTTCCTTTCTACCTCTCCATTAGTTGAGTTATTAGAATGACTTCATCTATTGTGGTGAATCGTTAGAGTTCCATAATGTCTCCAATATCACTTTGCAATCCAGTAAGGAACCTAGAGATTGTTTGTGCTAGTGATTCCTCCACTTCACAGTGGATCATAAGCATTTGAAATTCTTGAACATACTCGTTAACAGATTAGCCTCCTGGTCTCAACTTCTAAAACCAAGTAAAAGTATCTTGTAGATAAGTATCTCGTACAAATATATTTCTGAGTATTCTCTTTATTTCAAGCTAAGTATTAATCTCTCTATATTGTTATCGTCTCTTCATAGCCTAAAAAATCTTCCACTACATGATGACATATTCAAAAAACTCAATAGCAGTAGTTCTTACTTTTTTGTAATTCTCATATTGGTAATAGTTAAACATATACTTCACCTTCTTTTCCCATTCTAAGTATTCATTCGCACTTCTAAACTCATTGAAGCTTGGAATGCGAAGCTTCACATGGTTAGATGCTCTGAATGCGCAAGCTCGCTCTTCTTCTTCATAATACTCTTCCTTATCCTCTTCTCCAGATCTCCCAAGTCAATCCTTCTCCTTACTCATTCGCTTACTCCTCCACCTTGAACTTGTCAACTTAGGTTCTGACCTCTCGCAGGTTGGGTAGCTAGTAAGGTGTTATGCACAGTTTCAATAGGTTGGTAAGTCGATGTATGAACAACTCGGGTTAAATCTACTAAAAGGTTAACCATCTCATTAAGTCTCTTGTCAGTGCTCTTAAGGATATCTTGAGATGGTCGACTAAGGTGGACAACACTATTATTGTCATCTCCAACACCAACATTAACATTTGGTTTTGTCATTTTCTCTGATAGATTTTAGTTTTCAAACTCTTTGATTAGGTGTTATAGCAAACACTTCCACAAACAAAAAATTTAATAGCTAACAAACACATCAGTTAAATGAACACAATAACTTGTTCCATTTCATACACATAAAATAAAGTATAGTCAGAACTTCGAAACACTATACTATAACTCAAGCAAAACCTCCGCTCTGATACTAAGATGATGCAAACTATAGCTAAAGATGGATAAAGCCAGTTGCTAGATGAGTCTAAGTTTGCCAAAAGTTTGAAAATGGTGATGAGAAACGTGTGAAAAAACAAAAAAGTGAATGGAAAAGTAAGTAAAACCCACAAACAGCTCCAAAGGATATGATGCATTGATGGAACTTCCGAAGACTAATGGCATAACTTAATTCGATGTACAAATTGGTCTAATGATATTACTTGCCACCAAGCCTTATTTAAAAGTTAAGATAAGAGTGAAATGAAAGTAAACAATAAGTGTTTACGAAAAAAAATATCAAGTGTATTAATAATAATCTCTGGTTGTTTGCAGTTACATGTACAAAGGGTATTTATACCGGATAAGTTAGGGCAACTTGCTTAAAAAAGAAAAGAGAAAAAAGATATTATCCTAAAGAAGTAATATACAAGAATACAAAAGGGTAAAAATGAATATTTAAGAAAAGTAATGATTAATGTAACAGATTCTACATATAGTCCTATACATATGGCAAAGGTTCATTAGCATTGCCATTGGAGGAAGTAAACAAAAGAGTACGATTAGATTACTTATTTGAGCAAATGTGATTGGAGATTAGTTCGAGGTCGCTTTCTCAACCTCTCAGCAAGGGTAATGCCTAGCAAGTGTTGGCTTAAGCATGAGTGAGTAAGCAAGCGAGGTTTAGCTGTTGTCTCGGAATTTTGCTATTTGGCACACAACTTTTAAAAAGTAGGCAGTCATTCGGCTCAACATGCAAAGTGGATTGGCAAAGAGATACTTAGCTTTAGTAAGAGTTGGCTAAAGCAGGAGGATTCGTCTTGCTAGTCCTTCTAGTCCTCGAGCTCGACTATGAGCCAAAAGCCTAATAGCCTGATTCTTATCACCATAGATGTCTAATCCCTACTACATGAATGGCTATGAGCTTGTTAAGGGGTGTAACTTTAAATTAGGAGAGTAAGTGATCGATGCATGCTTTTGGTAAGAGTAGCATCTTCAAACCATGGTCTTGGTGTCCTCTTTCATCATGGGCCAATAATAACCTAGCCTAAGCGCTCAAAGGTATAATGCTTGTGACCGGATGTGATTGCTGCAAATTCTTGCATGGAGATTCTTGAGGACTCAGGTGCCCTCTTCTATTTGGAGGCATTTGAGGAGCGAGGTGATATGCCCTCGTCTATAGAATACATCATTGATAATTGTATAGTTGGCTACAGCATAAGTTAACTTCTTCACCTCAGCTCGTTCCTTGAGTAATGCCCCTATCCTGAGGTATTGCATAAGGGGGTCCATTCAAGAGGGCTTGGGGGTTGGTTCTATCATTTTAACAACTTGTTGCTATTGTACCTTTGTACTTCTCTTAAGAAGAGACTATATGAAGAGTGACTTATCATAGTCGTGTGATGTAGGGATGGCAAAGGAAGCTATCCTAGATAGAATATTTCTCTTTGCATTTTCTACCCGAAGGATCTTGTTGACTTCTTAGGAAGTAAATTCTACGAAAAGACTCTACACTAAATGTAGGTACTTGGCTATTGTTTCGCCCTTTATCTCATATTCTCCCTTGACCTGCTGTATAACTAGCATGGAGTCTGATTGTATGTTGAGTTTTTCTTCTCTAATATCTTTAGCAATTTTTAAGCCAGCAATGAATGCCCCATATCAGCTTTGTTGTTACTCGTTGGGAAACCAAACTTTAGGTAATAAAGGATCTCTGTTCTATACAAGCCTTATAATGTGATACTAGCCCTACCCCTCCAGTAGAGAAGCCATCGACGTTAAGTGCCCAAACAAGTATGGTGAGGTCAAGTCAAGGCCCATCTACTTTAATGTATTCTGCTATGAAGTCTACGAAGACTTATACCTTGATTGCCTATCTTGGATAGAATTATACTTCATGGGCATTGAGCTTGAAGGAATACTTCGTCATTTGGCCTAAAGTATTAGGCCTTTATAAAGTAGTTTTGAGTAGTACATCCGTTAATATGATGATTGCATGTGATTGGAAGTAGGGCCTGAGCTTTTAAGCTACAATGACCACGACGAGAGCAAATTTTTTTATTTTAGTGTATCTAAGCTCTAGTCTTTAGAGGATGTAACTAATGTAGTAAACTAGTTGGTGGTCATGTCTATTAGCTTGAATGAGTATTGAGTATAATGCTTTATCGCTGACTGCAAGGTATAAGTACAATTCTTCTTTGGATATTGGTTTGAATAGTATGGGTGGGCTCGCTAGGAAGTTCTTCAACTTTTGGAAGGCTTATAAGCATTTTGGTGTCCAATTGAACTTAGTAGGGTACTTGAGTAGATTAAAAAATTCTATGCATTTATTGATGCTTTGGAAGACGAAGCAATTGAGAGTAGCTATTCTTCTCACCAATCACTAGACCTCTTTAACCTTAGTCGAGGCTTACATGTCATGGATTGCTTTGATTTGTTAGGATTGGCTTCTATCCCTCGCTCTGTGACTATGAAACCAAGAAACTTGCTCGAAGTAGCACCAAAGATGTACTTGTAGGGGTTAAGTTTCATTTGGAATCGGCGAAGGGTTTCAAAGATCTCTCGAAGGTCGTCGATGTAATCTTTTCTAGTTTTGCTCTTGGTGATCATATCATCGATATAGACTTCGATGTTCTTTCCTATCTGTGGCTTGAAGATGTAGGTCACCAACCTTTGATATGTGACTCTAGCATTTTTTAGGTCAAATGGCATTACTTTATAACAGTAGGTCCCTAAGTCTATAACAAAGGATGTATGGACTTTGTCTCAAGGGGCCATTCAAATCTAGTTGTATTCGGAGTAAGTGTCAATGAAACTAAGAAGCGTGTAACCAAATGTCAAATCAAAGAGCTAATCTATATGCAGTAGAGGGAAGTAGTCCTTTGGGTATGCCTTATTAAGGTTGGTGTAGTCAATGCACATGCACCACTTTCCATTTTCTTTCTTAATGAGTATTGTGTTAGTGAATTAGGTCGGATATTTTTCCAAGCAAATGAATCTTACCTCAAGTAACTTTTACACCTCTTCCTCGATCACAACCTATTATTCGAGGGTGACGTATTACTTCTTTTGCTTGATAAGGCAAATGGTAGGATTGGTGTTTAGGTGGTGAGGAGCTTCTAGTATATCGATGATTCAAGATGTTTGAGTTTTGCTAAAGGAAAGCTGTGAGCTCAACTTTATTATTGTCTATCAACTTAGCCCTACTTTAGATATCATGCAACGAGTATCTAATATGCTGTCCCCATATTGGGGTAGTAGAGGAGTTGGTAGATTCAATGTTCATAAGGTTGTTTCTGAATTAAGCTTTAAGGTAGAGCATCCTGGATAATACCTGATCACCTCTAATCTTACCTACTCTAGTGGGGGATCATGAACTTCGCTTAGAGGTATCTTTGCTTGATAAATATGTCAAACTTCATGATGCTTAGTCTACCAAGAATGGTACTGTATGGTGACCATATATTGACAATAGTAAAGTCTATCAATTGAGTAGCGACGTGTACGCTATCACCTAGTTGAACCGGTAGGGTGATAATTCCCTTAGCAAGCACTAGTTTGCCGCCTCCAAAACATGTGAGGCCGTGTTTGGCTAAAGTGGCTCGTCGAGCTGTTCTCTCATTTGTTTAAAGGCATTGTAGAAGAGTATGTTTGTTGAACTATCATTGGCAATGAATGTTTTGGGGACATCAAAGTACCCAATTTCAACATTGATAATTATTGAGTCCTATTTTAATTTTCCATAACTTAATATATGCTAAACTTAGCTCGCTTAATATAAAATACTTTATATAAAAGTAAAGAAAAAAATCTTTCTTTAAAAAATGTTTTGAAAAATACTTTTGAAAAACAATTAGAGTCACTAATTAGTAAAAAAGTCAAATTAGGGTTTTCAGGTGAGAAAACTCTAATTTAGCCACAAATCTACAAATTTTCTAAAAAGTTAGTTTTTTAGAAAATTTAACTAGAAAATTTGAATTCGGAGACTAATCTATTAAGAGCAAGTTATCATATAAAAATTAAAAAAAAGAAGAAGAAGTAAATGGGCCTTTATTTTTATAATTTTTCTATAAAAAAATGTGAAAACATGTAAAGGATATAAAAATGAATATTTTAATATTTTTTATTGCAAAATTTCCTAAAAAATGAAAAGAACACAAAATATTTTAGAAATTTTATGATTACCCCAAAGTTGCCTATGTATTCACTAATCAAGATCAAACCAACCAAAGTTCTCTTTTTTGGAAAGAAAACTTTACTAGGTTAGTTCTTTTATTTTTGAAAATGAGCCAAATTTACGTTTTTAGCTAGGTTATTTTATTAAGAAAATCCTAAAAAGAAACCCCCATTTTTATTGTCCAATTTTGAAAAACCCTAACTGTCACATCTTAACATAGCACATGATGCCCCATCATACAGGTAAACCTATTATAAATAAACTCAATTCTTAACAAAATAAATATTTATATCATTTACAATTTTCAAAAACTTGAACAATAAACTATAGTTAAGCTTCTAAGTATCCTTTGTACTTGTTCAGTGATATTTTCACTTTCAAAATGACTGACTCTATCTAGTGCTCTCTAAAACTCCATCCTTATTGCTGGTGACGCCCTAAAAAGTTGCATGCTAACTTGAGAAGAAGAGAAAACTTATTCCTTCAACTACTATTAAGCTAAGTGAGAGTAGAAAACAAGCACAATACACCTAAGTACATAAACATAAATACTTAAGTTTCATAATTAGTTAATATCTAAGCAATAAATAAGTTAATACAAATTGTATGTCTTGCTAATGCACATGCCATGCATTGTTACGGATATTCTAGCCAACCTAATAACTCATCTGGTTTGGTCAACTACAAGTTTTGGCATCCAAATAATATATCCGGGAACCTAGCAAAATATCTCAACCTAGCAAAAACCTACGGAGCACGGTTAAAGTTTTGGTCAATGCAAAACTATATGCACGAAACCTAGCTTTGTAAGCTTATCCTAACAAAACCATAAATTTTAAGAAAACTGATCTATAGGTCCTTCTCGTGCCAACCAATTCTTAATTAACATCAAGTATATCAATAAAGATTATCATTTTCATTCTATCTTCGCCTTAAGTTCTGATTTTTGCTTCTAAATTAACTTTTGATTCAAATACTCATTATAGTGTAAATCTTCATTAGTTTTACTTACAACCAAGTATAGAATTCATTACATAATAACATTGCCAATAATATATACTCATAAAGTACAGCATCACCAAGTACATCCATCGCTAATCCATACAGTATTCAAAGAATTACCTTACTCATAAACCAAAAAATTCACAATTCACTAATCAAGTGTAATTCAAGTTCTTTATACAACAATTTCAAGCATCATTTAGACAAACACCATAATTATGTGCAAAGACAGTTAGATATAAATCTATTCCCTATATACGTAATTCCACTTACCTAGTTATTGGTACAATCCCAACTCACTCGTTAGCAAGGAGTTGCAATTAACTGTAGAAATATTTCCTCTTGTTAGGTAAAGTCGTAGAGGAGGAAGTCCCTGTTAACGAGCGAGTTGGGATCGTATCAATATATATATACTAGTTAAATACTCGCTTATTAGTAATTAGTTCGTTAGAAACTGGTTTTGATTGAATCTCTGAGTTTAATTTTGAGTTAGCTTTTGAAACAACTTTTTATTACACAATCCTTTTTTACATATCATAATTTCTTAACTAATTAATGACTTTTATAAGTTATCAGAAATTACCAAATTTTCTAAGTTAGGTTCTAAGCAATTCTATAGTAACTTTCTTTAGTAAAAAATCTTCTGAGTTACCATCTAAACAACATAGGAGTCATTCTTGATATTAGTTTTATCCTCTAACATAGCTTTTGAGTTTCTCTAATTCCTAGCCCTTACTAAATTATCCTTTAAGCTACTCTCAGACTTTGTTATTCTTAGAATTCTTAAGAAAAACAATCTCTAACCAAGCTTCTGAATCCCCTTTTTTGCATAAGTCATAAATTGCCTCTAACTTATTCTATGAGTATCGTTATAGTGCAAAAATTCATTCCTATAACTTCTGAGCTATCATTTGCCTTCAACCAATGCCCTAAATTACTTACTTTTAAAGACCAAACTACAATTTTATACAACTCCTTATTTTATTACTCCATCCAATTATCCCAAATCAGTACATATCCTTTAAGAACTAATCCAACTCAGAATCCAAGTAAGGTTATTAATAAAATAGGCTATTTTTCCACTAAAAACACAATTTAAGACATAATTTAGAGCTTAAAGATCACATAAAAATTTAGAAAATAGTTTAATGAGAAACTTTCACATAGCAATTTAGTATTAACTTAGAATAGTTTACAAAACAAAATTGTAGTGGAAACTACATCATTAATCCTATTTATTTCAATATCAATAATTGTCTGATTTCTCCTATTTCTTAAGGATATATATGATAACTACCAAATTTATACAAAATATATTTTTCCTAGATTTTATACATAAAGATATTTAGTAATAAAATTTTTTATAATTTTCTAAGCATTTTTTACATTTTTCCAAAATTATTCAAAATTGGATTAAAGAGGACCCTCATCGGGTTTAGCCACTTCAGCCACCATTGATGGCCATCACCTTGTCAACCGGCCTAACTGCTGGGTGCTTTGTCACTTGGTGGCAATAGTTGGCTCCTGGATTTCTCTGGCACCGTTGTTGCTTTTATCTCTTTAAACCGTACCTCGATTTTGTTATTTTTCCTAATTTTAGTTCCTTAATCACTTTAACTTACTTAGATTTTTCATAAAATTCAATCTGCATAAACAACATCTTGGAGGGGATTTCTAAATTTTCTAAGCTCAAGGATGTTGAAAATGAATTTTTCTTTCTCTTTCTTCCAAATTCTAAGCTTATATATTGCATAAAATTCCTATCTTAAACTCCAACACCTATCCAATTGAAGCCAGATGCCTACTAAGATGATTTCCAATCGTGTTGATATCCTTTGAAATTTTTTTATAGATTTAATTAACTTATTTTGGCCTAACAGTGCTATTTTCAGGTATTTTAATTAATTCATATACACATAATAATTACACACGAGATATATATATATTCTATATATTATTTTGTATCATAAAATATTTTACAATATATATAATTTATCTCTAAAGTTTCGTAATCACTTAAAACTCTAATTTTAAAGTTTTTGATAATTTCCAATCATACTTGATAAAAATACATTTTATTGAAATTAAATATTATAAATACTTTATTTTGAAAAATTAATCCTACTAGCATTTTTTGTATATCTTTCATAACCTTATATTAAAATTTGGCTTAATTCAGACAAAATTGTTCAAAAACCCTAAATCGTTCATAACGCCCTAAACATCATAACTTGTATTGGTTAGTTTAGCAACTAGATTACTTAATCAACTAAGGTCTTACATTCTACCTTCCTTACAAAAAGTTTTCCTCGAAACTTACTTATATAATAAGTTAGTTCCATACCAAGAATTCTAGCTAACTACAAATAACTTATAAGAATCAACTTACTAACTTTAAGTAAATAATTAAGGGTATTGAGCTATCATGCAATCTACAAACTCCCACGTAACCTCATTTATAGTGTGTAGACTTTACAACACTTTAATATACTCCATATTCCAATTTCTTAATCCATGTATTTTGGTATCCAAAATCTTACTGGATGTTCCACATATTTCAAATTTTCCTTTAGCTCCACAAGTGGTATATCTAATACAGTCGTAGGATCCTCTTTAAACTTTCTTAAAGTTGAAACATGAAAAACATTATGAATACTTACCATTTCTTCTATCAATTCCAACTCATAAGCTACCTTCATAATTCTTCTCTTAATTTGATAAGGTTTCATGTATGATAGACTTAACTTTCATTTAATACCAAAACATCTAACACCCTTCATTGGAGGTATTTTCATAAACACCCAATCACCTACTTAAAATTCCAACGGCTTCCTTCTAACATCTACATAACTTTTCTATCAACTTTGTGGTCTTCTCATTTGTTCCCATATCACCTGTACTTTTTCCTTAAGATCCTATAACGTGGATGGTCCAATCATTTGTTTATTACGTACTTCATCCCATTATACTAGAGATCTACATTTACGTTCATACAATGCTTCATATGGTGCCATCTAAATAGTACTATGATAACTATTGTTGTAAGCAAATTTTACCAATGGTAAATGATTCTTCCAATTTCCACCAAACTCTAACATATATGCCTTAAGCATATCTTCTAATATTTATATGATACGTTTTGATTATCCATCACTTTGTAAATGATATGCTATACTAAAGCTCAACTTAGTTCTCAATTCTACTTATAAAGACTACCGAAATCGTGACATAAATCAAGAATCATGATAAAAAATAATCAATACCAGTACCCCATGCATATAAACTATTTCTTTAATATACACTTCAACCAATTGAGATATGGTTGTAGTTTGCTTAATAGCCAGAGAATGTGCAAAATTAGTAAGTCTATCTACTATAACCCACAGCACATCATATTGCTTCTTTGTTCCGGGTAAACCACTTATAAAATTCATAGTTACATGTTCCTATTTTCATTCAAGTATCAACAAAGGTTATAATAACCTTCCTGGCTTCTAATGCTTTACTTTCACCTTTTAATAAGTCATGCTCTTCTAGATATATCACATTACATCTCCCTTCATTCCTATCCAGTAAAAATAACTTTTGCTTCAAATCCTTGTACATCTTATTATTTCTAAGATGCAAAGAATACTTTATATCATGAGATTCTTCTGAAATCACTTCCTTAACTTCTGCGACCTTTGGAACACGCACACTTTCCTTACATTTTAACATTCTCTTATGATCAATCAAGAAATTAGGGTGTTTTTCCAAATTATCTCTGATCTTTTGTAATTCCATATCCTTTGTCTAAGCTTCCTTTATACGTTCCAAGAGCATAGGTTGTACTTCCAAATTTGCCAACATTAATCTACTCCCTTGGACCAAGATTTCTAACCTCATTCTTTCCATCTCTTTAATCAACTCTGTCTTATTGGCTATTAGCATGGAAGCAATATTGAACCTTTTCCTACTTAAGGCATCCACAATTGTGTTCGCCTTTCCCGGATGATAGTGAATCGAAAGAACATAATCCTTAAGCAATTCTATCCATCTCCTTTGCCATAGATTCAATTCTTTTCTACGTAAAAATGTACTTAAGACTTTTATAATTCGTATACACTTTATACTTCTCACCATATAAATAGTGTTTCTAAATCTTTAGAGCAAATATTATTACTGCTAGTTTCAAGTCATGCGTTGGATAACTCCGTTCATATGGTCTAAGTTGTCTTGATGCATAAGCAATCACCTTATTGTTCTTCATCAATATGCATCTTAAACCATCCCTCAAAGCATCATAGTAGATTGAGTATTCTCTTGATCTATTAGGTAATGTCAGTATAAGTGCAATAACCAATCTTTAGAGCAAATACTATTGCTGCTAGTTTCAAGTCATGCATTGGATAACTTCGCTCTTATGGTCTAAGTTGTCTTGATGCATAAGCGATCACCTTATTATTCTTCATCAATATGCATCTTAAACCATCCCTCAAAGAATCATAGTAGATTGAGTATTCTCTTGATCCATTAGGTAATGTCAGTATAAGTGCAATAACCAATTGTTTCTTAAGTTCTTGGAACTTTTCTCACACTATCATTCCATTCAAATTAAATTTCTTTGCATGTCAATTGTGTTAATGGAATAGCAATCTTAGAGTCCTATACAAATCTCCGATAATAGCCTGCCATTCCTAATAGACTTCTCACCTCAGTTACAGTCATTGGCCTTGCCTAATCTATCACTACCTTTACTTTTGCAAGATCCATGACTATTCTAACACTTGACACAATATGTCTAAGAAATCCCACTTATACTAACCAAAACTTGTACTTCTTCAATTTAGCATATAGTTGATTTTCCTCTAAAATCTGAAGTACTTTCCTCTAATGCTTTACATCTTCCTCACTATTTCTCGAGTAAATCAAAATGTCATTTATGAACACCACCACAAACTCAACTAGATAATTCCTAAATACACGATTCATCTTGTTCATGAAAGCAATTGAAGCATTCATCAAACCAAATGGCATTATTAAGAACTCGTAGCGTCCATAACTCATTCTAAATGCTATCTTAGGTATATTCTTTTCCTTAATCTTCAGTCGATGATACCTTAATTGCAAATCTATATTTGAAAACACATTAACTCCTTTTAATTGATCAAACAAATCATCGATCCTTGAAAGTGGATACTTATTCTTAATTGTAACTGTATTCAACTCTTGGTAATCTATACAAAGCCTTAAACTTCCATCCTTCTTCTTGACAAAGAGTATTAGTGCACCTTATGGTGACGTATAGTAAGGGGTTTTAGAAATAGATGTAGTTCCTAAAACAAGGTCAATGGTAAAGTTAATTTCCCTATCAGATGGCAATCCAAGTAAATCCTTAGGGAAAATTTCAGGAAACTCTCATACTATAAGTATATCTTCTAATTCGATTTCCTTAGCTTATGTATCCACTACATAGGCTAAGTAACCTACATTCTCTTTGCATATCAACTTTCACCCTTTACTTATTGAGATCACTCAAGGAACTGCATCACTAAAGCTTCCCTTGAAGTAATAGTCCTCTCCATTTGACCTTCAAAACACTACTGTCTTATTTTCATAATCCACATTGGCTTTATACTTGGTCATCTAATCCATCCTTAATATTACATTAAATTCTTTCATATCCAAGACTATTAATTCTGCTGGCATCTCATGAGTATCTATACAAACATTCCTATCTCTTAGCTTATGATACATAACTTGTTCTCCTTTAGAAGGTATTGTGACTACCATCTCATATACTAAGGTTTCTATTAGTCACCAATTCCTATCAACATACTCCTTCGAGGCATATGAATGAGTTGTTCCAATATCAAATAAAGTATACGCATAATTATTTCCTATGCGCACCAATCCTAGAAAAATTATGTATAATTATATCACTTTATATTCATGAGTAACATCAGTATATATTTAAGCTAACTAACTATTAAATATATTGAAGTTAGAGAAATCTAGGTAATACTTACCTACTACTATATGAGCATCTCCTACTTCTTCCTATTGGAGTGCATAAACTCTTCCTTATAACCTAAGCCTTCCTATCACTCTACCTAGTCGATTATTATTCCTATTGGCTAGTTCCAGTCTATTACCCTAGTCTTGCCCTTACCCTACTTGTGGTTCAAAACACTGGTTCGCATTATGACTTGTCTTACAATAGTTGTTACAAAACACACCCCTAGGGTTTAGATTCTGACAATTCCTTAATATATGCTTAGCTTTTCCACACCTAAAACACTTTCCGTGCAACTCAAGACAATCCACAGTTTAGTGCCTTGCATTGCACTTTTAACATGGTATTGTAGTTCCACCACTTCTTCAATTCTTATTTACAAACTATCTATTTTGCTTTCCTTTTGTCATCTTATTATTACCATTAAGGCTTCCCACAAACCTTCTTTTCTTACTATCCATTCCATCAGCTTTTTCTCATAAAATACGAGCCTACTCAATTAGTCAAGCCTCATTTACCAAGTCACTGTACCTTACTATCCTAACCCTTTTTAACTCCGCTTGGAAATATAAATTAAGTCCAGCTTTAAACCTTTCAACCTTAGCCAATTCATTATCTTGAATAGCCTTTAGTGCAAATTTTAATAATCTGTTAAACTCCTTTTCATACTCCTCAACTGACTTATCATCTTGCTTTAGTTTATAGTATTCTTCGCACATATTTTTCCTTATGCACTCAGGAAAATACTGCTCCAAAAATGCATTCCTAAAAGCATTCCACTCAATAGGTTGAGCTAAAAAATCACTTATTATGCTTTCACCAGTCATTTGCACAACTATCTAACATAATAGCTGCAATCCCAACCTTTCTATTCTCTTTCACTTCATGCACTTCAAAAGCCTTTTTCAGAGAATCAATCCACTTGTCAACAACTAAAGGATCCATATTCTTACCATCATATAACTTCATCATCCATTATATTTGAGCCAACTTATCACCTCTAACTTTAACCAGAGCATCTACAAATTGTTGCATAAATTCCATACCTGGCTAAGGCAGTGCTAGTTCAGGTTGTGGTTGAGGTTCCACCCTTTGCTCCTACGACTCTTGGTTTACTGGAAGCCTTTCATGTCCTCTTTGTATCATTTTCTGGACACCACCAAACAACATAAATAATAAATACCCTAATAATGCCATAAAGTTATAACACTTCATAACTTAGCTACCTTACATATCTTACACGCGCCTAGAAACTTAAGGTCTCTAACTTATGCTTTGATACCACATAAAAGATGTCACATCCCAATATAGCACATGATGTCCTATCATATAGGTAAACCTATTACGAATGAGCTCATTTCTTAACAAAACAACACTTCATTATATACTTAACACTTAAAGGAGTTTAGCTGTACGCTTTTGGATATAAATATTTACATAATTAAATAGGCCATTTAGCTGGAGATAAACCTATTTGTGACCTATATATAAAGTATGCCTCGTAACTTGAACAACTTTGCAAATGACCAAATGTATTAGGTTTTTGAGGTTTTAGAACTATGTAATTATTGTAAATAACAACTTCTATAAATATTGTCAATAACTATGGGACTATAAAAACATGATGGTCTATGCTAAGAAGAATGGATATTATCGTTATAGGATCCGCAAATGATCTCTCTTAGTGTCATAGACACTAGAAAAGATATACACATGAATCGTCACTCTTTCTTGTCTTTAATCTTCCATCTTCTATTTGTATTATTACCTTTTTGTTATGGTGGAATTTTTGTTACTCTTCTTTTTTCCCATATTAAGCAATCCAAGTAAATCGTTTTATTCATCTTTCTCTATCTTATATTCATTTATCTCATTATTTGTGTGATTGAATCTTAGTTATCTTCTATTGGATATCTTAACATATTAGTATCAAAGCCTTAGTTGCAATCTTAGTTGACATAGAAAATGGTTGCTTCCCTCGATGTTTTTAGAGTAAGGGGTCATTGTGAATAGATTATGTTGGAATCTTGTTGCTTAAAGATTGAATCAATTACTTTGATGAGTAGGAAGAATTTTTTATTGAAAAGATGATGGTAACACATTTTGGGATAGAAATAGACATGCTCTGTGCTATGGTGCCTATTATGACTGGAACTTGAGGGGAAGGAAGGCATTTGGAGCATTATTATATTTACCAGGAGATAATCTATGGAGATCTCTTGAATACCACCCAAGTTCATTGTGGCTTTGAGTAAAACGCAGAGAAATAGGGAGCGTTATGAAAAAGATTAACCAATTCTACCGAAGTTATAGAATGGTCATCAGGATTCGCTTTAAGCTTACCTTGTATTGCTCTAGTAGTTTCCTATTTTATCTCATTTCCAATAAACCATTACGTCATGTAAGAATGTAACATAGGCTTCGGCTTGGTCTTAAGTTGTTAAGGTATGTAAAAGAAAATAACTAGGACCAGGCCAGTCGCACAAACAAGGAGAGAAATGGATATAAGATAGAGAAAACATGCATAAAATGATTCGTGTGTATGTTTTCCCATATGTACGGTACTTAATAGGCTTTTAAATGGATGATTTGAAAATTGAAAAGTAAAAATAACCATAAGCACAAGCAAACACAGTATCCATTCCATAATCCCAACAACAACACCCAAAACACGAATGAAGTGCAAATCCTATAATCATCATATCTGTTTTACTTAGCATAGCTCATGTATTTATTAATCATCATTTTATTTACGTACATTGAAAATATTTCTAGAAGTTCTTTTCCATTATATGAGTTCTAAAACATCAGGAACCGAATGCATTTAGTCATTCGTAAAGTTGTCCTTCGTAGTCATGGGTTATACTTTGTATAAATGCTATAAATCAGTTTATCTCCAAGTAAGTGACCTATTTAATAGACGAATTTAAAGTTTAAACTGACAACAGATATGATTAACAAATGCATTATAAGATTAAACCATTTTATATGGATGGTTTTAAATTAAATTCTAAAAGAAAAATCTTGAAATGACCAATCATCCTACCAATTTTATTAGCCATAAGTCTTAGCAATTTATGATTGTTTATTTATACTATTAAAATGGATGAGTCCTTAAGTAATCATCCCTTTAAACATTACTATTTAGTCTTTTAATTAAATTTTATTATAAAAAAAAACTAACACTAAAAATAACTTATTAAAACTATAACTATTTTATATTTAGCGTAAAATTAACATATCAATACACTTTCTTCCATTAATCTTTGTCCATCATAAAACCCACTTTTTCTACTATTTTCCAACACAATATGGTATTTGTCCTATAATCTCTCTCCTTAACGGTTTCTCTCTCTTTCTGTTTTCTCTCCTATTTTACTTTACTTATGTATATTGTATGGTTAAAATCCATATTATAATAAAATATAACCATGATATTGATTGATGTCTAATCACATGGGTGAATTTATGTCTATAATCCAAATTTGCTTATAAATAAAAAGCTAAAGGATCTAAAGTAGATAGGAAAAAAAATAAATTTATATTCACATTATTTAAAAAGTTATAATTTTTTACCACATGAATAATGATGAATTTTAAAAATATAAATTTTATTTTATTTAATTTACATGTATATTACGAATATATTGTCCACTAATTTGTCATATATACTTTTTTTGTTGTTAATACTTCTTTGCTTATGAACAATGATTCCTTTTGTTTTTATATTTAACCAACAAAAGTACTTTTCATTTGTGCATTTTTTATACAAGAAAATGTCATTATAATAATAAAAAAATAATTTAAATGCCTTTTTATAATGATTAATTTGTTATATTAAAGAAAAATAAATCGATATGGGAAGATATTTCATTATAATATTACTTCAATTTCTTGTAGTGTTTTTGTTTTTTCCCCATTTGAAGAACAAAAATGCATTTATTCAAATTAATTCATATGATGAAATACAAATATCCAATCAAAGGAGATGAAAGTCTAATAACCAAAACCATAAGGGACCATCTCTTTTAACAATTTGAGATCTCTTTAACAAATAAATTATCTCAATTAAAATTTAAAAAAAAAATCAATACTTGGTCAAGAAAAACTCCCTATAGAGATAAAACAACCAAAGTGGGAAAATTAAAAGGAAAAAACATCAACAAACTATATAAGTAGCATAGATCATAGACTCACACACACGTGATAGCACAGAAGACACACACTCATACACATGCGAAAGGGCAATTGTTATGGAATTCCAACCTTATTATGTAGCATGTGGCGCATTGTGTAAGAAATACACCTTTAGCCCAATCCGTCAACACCAGGGTGTGAGCTAATATTTTGGGGAATAACGCGATGTCCTGTAGATCACCACGGTAGAATGTTAATCTCCGAAGAGCCGCCTTCTCCCCCAATTGTCAATACTCCAGCAGTCACTCCTCCTCCGGCTGCTCAGGAGAAGGAGGGAAGAAGAAGGAGGAGGCGATTGTGACTGTTACTCCCTGGCGATAGTGACTGCTGCTTCGGATGTTGAGGACGAAGAGAAGTAGGGAGGAGGTGAAGAAGAATAAAAAGAAATGAAAGTAAACTTCATATATCTTGTTAATGGTACCCTTTTTTCTAATGTTGCGACGGTCTTGTCTATACGTGATATTTGAATTTCGAGAGTAGAATATGTTAGTGGAGCAAATCCTTGAGAGCTCCACTATGTTTACCAATGTTTCTTTTCAACGTCTTATCCATATGTGTGGTCATGTGGTTGGTATGGTAATTTTGCTTCTCGAGATTAGAATATATTAACGGTGTAATATCTCCCACTTCCTTCTTATGAGATCACCATTATGGTTCCCTATATTTCTTTTTCCTTGTCACCATTTGTCTATGTTTATTTATTTATTTATTTTTAAATCTCAGTCATAACAGTAGCAACCACTACACTATCACATACTAATTCCTACAGCTATGCCAGTCACAGTAGTTTAGCTTCTTGAGATTAGAGTATGTTAATAGAATGAACGGGAGAAAAAGAAATTGGCTAGAGCATTTAAAGCATATTAGCTTTGCTTTCCTCTTTCTTCTTTTTTTGCTACCTTTTTAGCTAGATCTAAAGTAAACTATTCGGATTTAATTTTCCTTACTTATATTTGGATACTTCACTAAACTTTTTTTGGTTCATTTTCTTTATTTTTGTACTTCTTGTTATCAAATGCATCTTCACTTGATTTAGTTTTATATTGTTTTATTTTATTTATAATGTTCAATTTATATTATAATTGGCTTGATTTCCCAAATACATAATCTATACTGGAGAAATATATATATATATATATATGTATATATATTTGGCCAACTAAATTACTACTGGAGAAATATTTGTATGTGTGATTGGTTTTACAGTGTAATCTTTTGTTTCTATCTAGTAATCAATGTTGTAATTGCGTAAATGATCACATTCGGTTAAGTTTGATTTAATGTTATGAGTTTATTGCACAAATAATTTTAAATGTTTAGTAATTTATTATTTTCAAAAGTATTTCCATAATAAGTACCTAAAAAAATTGGACTAAGTTTTAGTTGTTTGATTTATAGAAAAATCTGAATATATGCAATACACGGTATATATTAGAGAAATGCTGCTTATTAAGTACTGGCCCGAGACATGAACCATTTTTAAGACATTACTATAGGATGTTTTCAATTACCTTTTGCTTATGGTGTAGTTACCAAAATTTTTATAACTTTTATCATGAACTCCGTGATCGTATCTTATGAATGACGATGGTAGATTGAGCTATTAAATTACAGGGACGGGCCAATGGCACCCAAAAAAAAAAAAAAAAAAAATCTTCAGCATCATATTATTGCGACAAGTTATAGGCTAGCTTTCGTTATTTCCTTTTCCGGCCCCTCCTATGCTTTTGCGTGGTCTGTTTAACGCCCACACCCAGCTTTTAATTTCTTTTTGTTTTTGTTCAAAGCAAGTTATTGGTCCTTAAAAACTAGTTAGCACTTATTATCTTGATATTATTTTCTTGTCCTGTAAAATCGTCCTACATTGTATTGATTATTGAAATTAATTGCTATTGAGCGTTGACTATTGTGCCTTACCAATATGTATAACATTTCCATAATTTAATGGGGATTTGTAGCGAATAAAAACAAGGACATACTAATACTTATCTAAATTTATGGATTTATTTAGCAATTGCTAATTTGCTCCTTTCTCTCTAGACCGAGGTAACCATAGTTATTTGGGTCAAGCCAACTCATATTGGTGTCTTTTAACTTTTTTTTTGAAATTGCATCATTTAATCGGATAACATTTTTATTAAAAAGGATGTAATAATATGAAAGATATAAAAGTTTTTCCAATGAAAAGAAAAAGATATCGAAGTATGAAATAAAAAAATGGTCTTCAAGTACTATATCTAATTTCTTAATGGAAACTAATGGGTTACATATACTATTATCATTCATGCATCTTCAAAGATCAATAAGTCCAATCAAATATATAAGTTTTCTAATATTGGATTATATAATTTCATTATGGTCATCACATGCGTGCAAGCCTTACTCTTTATTAGCATCAATTTTAACTTGGTTAGAAATCTTTACTATATGTAGCATATTGTGACTTCTTTGGCTTGATTATTCCTTATATTATATAACTTGTTTTTATGTTATAATTATTGTTATATTGTGTTGTTTCTTTTTTTTTTTTTATTCTTTGTTTATCTCTTTTTTTTTTTATTTAGTTTTTCATGGTTGCTTGGTTGTACTTTTTTTTTTTTTTTGCCACATACCAATTATTTATGAACACTATAAATGATAAACATTTTGTAAATAATCAAATATCTTTTAACTTATATATAATATTATATAGGTAGCAATCATATATTATATTAGTTAGTCTACATAGTATATATATTATAAACCATAGCTAAATTTATATACATAGGATGTATATAATTTGCAATGTGTGACACTTATACACTTTGAGGTTATATATATATATATATATTTACCTTTTCTGTAATAATGCCATGGACTTGTTAACTTCCATGATACTGATTTTGGCCCCCCATCCTTTCGTCCTAGGTTCGTCCCTGTGTTGATCAATATCTATTATCTATAATATCATTATTGTATGTGTATAAAATTAAAAATACAAGTGTTTAATATTTATAACATATAAATATAAAATATAATATATTATATATAGCTAGCAACTATATGAAAAATATATAATATGCATTGAATTATTATATAGTGCTTCTATTTAATTAATCACATGATTCTGTAAATATTATTATAGTATAATGGAAGAAATATGATGTATCTCATATTTCTTGGAAGTTGTCAAAAAGGGAAAAACAAAGAAAACTTAACAAGTGACTTTAATTGCCATCATTTACTACGAGCATAGATTCTAAGGATTTGCAAAACTTGACACAAGGCATATGGTCAACAGTACTAATCCTAATTATTGTAATGGCTGGACTACATATCATGTAACCGGTATCAAATGGAAAAGGGAAATGGAAGTTCGTAAAAGTTCCGGGGAAGCCATGTCCCTTTCGGCTCTCCCTTGGGCCCGTCCCTAGTTATTCATGATCAACTGGACAACGGACGTGATATCTTTGTTAGAGGTAATGTCATCTTCTTCTTCTTCTTCTTTTTTTATAATTTTACACCGAAATTTCAATTTGTTTAATTATATGCTCAATTGAAAACTTAAGTATCACAATTTATATCTCACTTAACTTTAATTGATACCATTAATTCAATTAATATGATTTACCAAAAAAATGATCACCCATAATCTTCAGTGGTTTATGCAACCATCGTAGGGTTGTTGTAAATGACCACAAATGGTTGTTAATAGGTTATGCAACATACATTTTTGAAGTGAGTCACAACTCACAGTTTTACAGTAGGTGATCAGTAGCCACCTATGAAAGATTGAGCCAGCCACCTATAAGAGATCGGGCAAGCCCCTTAAGGTTATGGGTAGCCATCCCATTGGTTAATCGTACCAAATGGACTAACAATATAAATTAGAGTTAATTAAAGTATAGACTATGACAACTAAATCTTCAATTGGATATATAATTAAATAAATTGAAACTTCAGATATATAATTATAAAAAGTAACAAAGTTAAAGTATAAATCGTGACATTAACACTTTTTATTACAATATCCAGAGGCAAGGTTAGAAATGGTCTCTACATATCTACGTTAAAGTATGCTTAAAGCGATTCCTTGGTCAATATAGGAAAACTTAAGTAGCTTAAATGATGCTACCTTATCATGATAAACTAATTTTAATGATTAGACCAAGTCTCTCTATAGACCCTAAAATGTCAAAATCAAGATTGTCAAACTTACAATTTTACTTAGAATTGCTGGAAGGTCAGTAGAATGGAAGCATAAAATTGAAATATATAAATGTAAGTTTCTATAACTTGTATAAAATAGTTTTAAAATACTGTAGATATATTCATAATAATTATTTAAAACTTAAAATATATGACAAAAATAAAGAAATTTAATTTAATTTTTTTCTCTTAAAAAATTCTTGTTAATATATAATTTAGCATGTATAGAAAAAAGGATAAATAAAGTTGAAACTAAACCTTTTTCATTTTTTTTGAAAAATTAATGAATTAAAAAGAACCAAACATTTCAATTCATTTAAATTATTGATGGTATAAACTAAAGTATATAACTTTCCTTGTAATCTTTCCTATTGAAACTGAAACTTGAATGAAGGCTATGAATATAAAATTGAGGACTAAAAGGGAGAGAAAATGGAAAAAAATTAAAATAGAATAGAAAAGATAATATAATGCCTTAACAATTGATGGCTTATAAAAGTTTAGTTATATATTTTTTATTTTTTAGCCCATTCAAATCAAATATGTAAAATTAATAAACTTGATAAAAAATAAAATTTCTATTGAATTTACATGTACATGAATTAACTCGAAAGAATTTCCTAAAATCGTAAATTCATATAATGAAATAAGTAGAATTGCGATTTAACAACTATGGTCAAAACTAGCTGGTCAGGGTATACTAGCATTGCGGCATTATTCCATCCTTTTAATTTTATCATCACTTAACATCTATGCACTTACAAATTAATAATTATGATATGTGTCCAAACTTATATATATATATATATATATATATACATATATGTATTAAGTGATCTTTATCTTAAGAACCTTTAATCAACAACTTAAAACCATTCTCCTTTAAGAACCTTTTCATTTTATCTATAGGGTTCTTGAAGAGAGATCTTGGTAACTGTTATTTTATCAAAATAATACTGCAAATACTATCTAAATTTTGGTCAAAAGTTTATCAGACTACTTAAACTTTCAATTTATCAAATTTGATACCCAATTAAAACTTCTTATGATATTATTACTATCTACTATACACATATACGATATATGTCTCATTTTAACTAGTGATTAAATTAAATAAGTACTAATAATGATACTAAAAGTTTTCATCAGATACCAAATTTGACAAATTAAAGGCTCAGTTACTAAATTAAATTTTCAACTAAAGCTTAAGTAGTGTTAACCATACTGTCCCTTATTTTTTGACCTAAATGACGAAGTTTGACCTTGTCAAATAAATAATCAATGAGATAATAAATGTGTGATAACTAACTACCGATTCATAATCGATACATATTTAAGAATCCAGTTTTATATGTTAATAATCTCCATAAATAGGTGCTTATAAGAACCTATGATAAGAATGTTAAGTTACAGATGGCCTTATGACTGCTTATAGTATATGGGAAGTTAATCAATGAAAAACTATTATTATCTCTTTTAGTCCCAAGCCACGGTATTTATTCAACATAGATTAATTTGAATTTTAACTATATGGTAAAAACTATGGAACAACTCAAATGTAATAAATTAGCCTATGCGTGTAGCAATTGACATATTAGTAGATCGCACACGTATTTCATTTTCTACCAAATTCATATTTGTCGCCAAATGCATGAAATTTAATATCAATTACGGTTTATTTTTCTATATCATAATCATATTTATTTGTATTATAATTACTCTTATCATATCGTGCTTCATGTCGCATTTATATTTGTTTTTTCAATCATATTTTTAATCATATCATCATTGTGTTCTGATTACAAATTATCGGCCCTAAATCTCAACCACATAATACAACTATAGAACTTTGTTTGATTGGTCAACTTTGAATCTTCTATTTTCTGTGGTATAAGATAAGATCTGCCATAATAAAGGGAGTATTACCCCTACCAAGCAAACTGACGTCATGACAATATAGAAATTTTAGAAGTTTGCTAAATTTTTTATAATTAGATAAGAAACTCAATATTACGGGCTAGTGTATAACACATCACAATGCGGTGTCGTCATCGACCAAAAACAGCATAAAACGTTTGAAGTTGACCTTGAAGAGGATGAAGCATTCTGCCTCTTTCCTTAAGGATTGCGAATTTGCGTGTGACGTGCTCGTGAACCTTGCAATGTTAACTCGGACTGAGTGTCTTGAGAAAAGCTTCTATAAATGATCGTAAGAAACCAATTTTCCAAAACACAAATTAATAGCTACCGTTTAGTTATAACAACAGGAGGGCATGATAGTAACGTGCAAGAAGTATAGCACGGCATAACTTCTTATATCGTGTTTGGTATTGTGTTTTTAGAAGAAAAATTCACCCAAATGAGGCTTTGTGCTCAAAGAAAGTTTTAACTGTGAAATGAGAACTTTCAGAAAATATTGCTCATACGCTTAAGGGAAACGTGTATCGTATCCATAAAACAACACTATAAAATAATCATATGGATTACACTGCATAGTAACGAGGCCAGGACTTCGGCCGAGTAGGTAGCTTAATAATTTCTCTCCCACGTTCTGACACCGTCGTGTGTGCATGAATGATACTATCAAGAGACAGCCATATTCGGTATTTATATTGTTTCTAGACTTGACAGTCATGCGATATAATTCAACACATAATAAACAATTTAAATATGGCAATTTATCCTATATTCATAAGTACTTTTTATAAGAGAAAATTACACTTAGTTTTTCACATTTATCTACTTTTCTATTAAATCATCATTTTTTTTCTTTTTAATTTAAATTTTCAATAATTTCTAACCTTTACAACTAAATCTTACATGAATATGGAAAAGATCCTCTCAAGTCTCATTGTTTATTCCCTATTATAGGCTCAATGCTGAGAGTATGCCATATGACCATAGTCATCGTCTCCAATTCTATAATCCATATCTTCATGGAATGCATCAAGAGCTGCCTTGATAACCTTTAATACTATGTTTGACTTGAGGAGAGGAATGACAAGGGAAAGAAAGTGAGAAGAGAAAAAACATGGAAGGAAGAAATCCTGAGGTATTTGATTCCTTCTAGTATATTTATATAATTTAGGAAAGGAATTAATATATGAAAAAATAGATATAGTGCAAAGTTATCAATATTCATATAAAAGTAGTAAAGGCATGTGAATAGAAGGGCAAATAGATCTTTGCAGAAAAATTTTTTCCTTTTCTTCCTTTTTCTCTCCATTTTTTTTTTTTTTTTGGGTGAGAGGGTGGGATGGTTAGGGAAGGTGTGTTGGGAATTTTCCCTTTATTTTCCACTCTTTCCATTTTCTTTCTTATGCCAAATAGTGGAATTGCAATATATTCCCTCCCATAATTTCCTTACACTCAAATTCCTTCCCTTCACTATCCCTTATCCCAAACATGGTGCAAAGACCCCTCCTTCTCTTTACTCTCTAGATTAAGCTCCAATAACCTTGTAAACCCTATGATTTTATGAGAAATTCAAAATAGTCGAAAGTACTTCTTGATTATTCTCAAGAATCAACTAAACTAATAATTTAAAGTTTATATTTAAAAGTTGAACCTAGTTATTTTATAATTGTAATTCAATCCAAAAAGCTACAAAGTCAATGAAAACCCTAATACAGAAATAACGAACTCTAAATCACCAAAACCATAAATCCTAAGAGGAGTTAGAGATACTTAATACTATTGAGACCTTAAACGAACAATTAGAAACTTAAACTTGACCAAAACTAACTTGACTCTAAGACTTTATAATTTTGTTTTTTAAGAAGCAAATCCTAAGATAGGAAAAATTCCAAGAACCAAACCTTAAAAGGAACCATACATGTAAGGCTCATAATCGGCCAATCATGTTCAATTTCTATGCAATATGAATTAAATTAAAACTAAAGACAATAGTGAGAATTGGAGTAACTTATCACATGATAACTTCCCATAGATTCAAGATAAGGCAATGGTACGAATCGTGACCAAGAACAGATAAGGCTAGCTGTAAAGGTGGGTTCGATCTTGCCAAATGAATGAAAAGCAAATGGAAGTCGATGATTTAGCAATCCCATGTACTAACTCTACAGATATGACACACCGTAGAACCATACATAAACCTAAGACTCGTTGGATGTAACGGACCGGTCCAAGTAATAAGGTTGCTCGCTACAATCCTTACTAAAGGAATTGATAAGAGTTGGTAAGAGAGAGAGAGCTTTCCAAGAGAAAAGACTCAAAAGGGATTTTTCACTAATCTTCTATCTATCTATGCATTGTTACAAAAGCTACTATTTATAGTATGTCCTGAACTCTAATGGCAAAATTCTAAATAATATATAAGGCCTTAAGTCCTAAAAAATTGGGCCTATAAAAAAATAAAGATAAACATGTACAAAAATATAAAACTATGCGTTTTACAGAGAGAAGTTAGCATGCGGTCATTTGGCATGCTTTAGAGATAGTCTCACAGTGCTTGACTGAGACACTAAAGAGGTCGGCCCATAATTGCCGAGTTCTAAAGTCAGTCAGCAATAGTTTCTCCGAGGTGTGCCGAGTGGATACAACACTCAGTAAAAGTGATCTCTCAACCACTAATCGACGATAGACTTTAGCCGAGTGAGTCCAACTCGAAAACATAATACCTCGACCTATCAACAAGCATGATGCCAAGTAAGTGATTGGTCAGGCATAAGTGAGGATTAGTTGTTGTCTTGACATTATACTTCTCGGCACTCTATCTGCAATAAAGTGCTATTCGACTTGGTAGATAGAATGAGTTGGCAAGTAGATGATCTCAGCTTTGGTAGTCGGGTTGGTTCGATATCACGAAGTCTATCAGACAATCCCCTCCTCTTCATATAAGTTATACTATCAATAGATAAGTATTTTAACTAATCACATAAAGTAATATATTCAAGTAAAGTTGATTGGATAAGGCCATGCTAGTTAGAGAAAGCAGGAGAGGCATGCAATTCCTTATCAATCCAACTTCCTTTCACTTGTTCCATCATATCCACTATTTGTCCCAATAAGCTTACATCATCTAATCATTAATTGATAAGCTTTTACACTAACCTAGAAGCAACAAAAAGGCCATGTATTAGATGCATTTGGACACCATTTCAATCGGCCATCCAACCCTCAATCTCTCACACTTTTCCGAACATTTTTGGCTTACAAACAAAAATGAAACAAGACCCTACTTCCATCTTCATCATCGCCTCTACAAGTACACTACTCATTGTATAAAAGTGTGTTTTTATCACCTCCACTTTAGTCCACTCAAAAGAGCCACTTTAGATAACCTTGTACAACCCCCCTTTTAGAAACTTTAGAGCACCAAACCACCCTCAAGAACCTAGACTTGGAGGATTGAAGGAGCACACGAAAAGGAAAGGGAAAACAAGGAGTTAAGAAGGACAAATCTAAGCGTAAATCCACTGTCGACTTCACTTAGAGATGTAGGTGTTAAACTTAAGTATCCTTAGAACACCATGCCTAAGAGATTATTCATGTTTATATGGGAGTTAGTATGTACTTAAGATGATATCTTAGTTAGGTTATGGTAAGTGTTAAACTTCTTAAATCTTTCACATGAATGTTAGAATATGATTACACTAGATTTAGTTTCCTTGTAATATACTTATCTATTACCTAGAATAAGACCTTATGACTTAAGAAAATCATGAAACCATGTGCATGAACAACTTAAGATTATGTTGGACGTGGCATGTTTGAAGTATATCCAAGTGTTATTTTTACTTCTATTTAGTTTCATATGCTTAAATTTAGCTTTAGGCAAAGGAAAAACTATTTTATGAAGTTTTAGTGTAGAGATCAACTATTAAAAACCTAAAACAAGGTGTGGCACATATACTATGTACATGATCTATAAATTTCACTTAATATTATGACAAAATAATCCTCACATAAAGAAATAGTTAAGTAAAAATTGGAATACAAGTAATGTAAACCCTTGATTTGTCACTTAAGCTTAAGAAAATGATGGATTAAGTGAAAACACAAAATTTGAAGTGACCAATCCAATTCGAATAGATGTGGAACATGGGAAAAATCCACTTAAAGACAATGAAAAATAAAGTAAACAAAGTGAAAAGACTAACCAAGGCTAGTAAAATAAGAGTTAAAGGCCTAAAACTCTTTATTAGGCCTTAGGGAAAGTTCTGACCAGCACCTTACATCTGAAAGAAAGGGTGTTATGAAACCTATAGAAAATCTACATAAAGTTCCCCAAGCCCCACAAAGTCACAAACATTGAATTATACATGAATAAGCCCATTTTGACTACTTAGCCTACCTATAAGTTTAAGAAATATAAGTTAGCAATGAGGCCATGAGTAATGAATGAAAAGCTGACCTAACGGAAGTATTAAGCCTTAAAACAAAGTTCTAAGCCTAAGCCCAAAATATTTCATAAAATAATAAAAAGCCCTATAACAATTTCAAGCCCAAAAGAAGACTAAAATCTAAGAGGTACTATTGTTTTGATCAGTAGGCAAAATTGTGGGCCCCATCTTTCAAATCCGATCATACTACAAGAGAGTAAACTCAAAAACAATGAAAATTCACTATAAAATCATAAGAATCAGATTTAAAATGAGAAAGTTATATATGATTGAAGATTTAGTATAACTAAAAGAAGTTTAGGACTAAGTTAAATGTATAATTTAAAGAACACTAGGTTAGCATTTATGTCATCGCTAATTCTTATAGTATTGTATTTACAATGTTTAAGGAACCCTACTTTTGGAAACGATTTACCCTCAAACTACTATGATTGATCAGTTATGGTTGAGTGACTGATTCCCAATGACTTCTTGCTTAGTTGTATTTGTAATAGAGATATACTAAAACTTTTGTATATTGAACCTGAATGCATGTATGATATGGGAAATACATGTATGTGATTATATGATTGAACTCCATGATTTGATAATAAGATAATAGCTAAAGTTATTTATGCTGTTGGGTTTTGTGTTGTTGTTATGGAATGAAATTACTTAATCACGAAATAAACCAGTTAAAACAATTATTCGATTAAGAACTTCAATGAATCATGTATTTCACATGTCTACATCATATCCATATCAACTACCACCTTACATGGAAGGTAGGAAGGGACTCACAAGAGTAAGGGCTCTTGAAAGGATTAGATAGGCAAAGGACATGCCACTTATACATTGTTGTTAAGTTCTTATCCTAGCTTTTGAGCTTACTAGGTACTAAGGGATGCTAATCATTAGCTAAGGGCTGTGTCTTGTGACTTTCTCTTAGGGTGTGTAATGTGGATTATAGAGGCTACTACATCGCAAGACTTAGGAATTTGATTATATATATAAGTATGAGTTAATTTGAGCACATTGGTATAAGTAGAAAAAAAACATAGGTGCTAGAACTCAATTAATGGTTTGTGTCAATTAATTATCTCCAACATTAACTACAGGGAGTGAAATTATGAGTTACATACAATTCCTAGGTCGTTCCATGTATTGTTTGGCATTCTAGCTGTCTCATGCATTCATATGATTGTGCATATATATATAACTTGTTTGTGCACATTACTGTGGGATTAGCTCACTAAACGTAAGCTTATATTCTGATAGATTTCTTTTGAAGCAAGGCCATCTCTTCGATGATTCAGGCCATAAAATGCCGAAGGGAAGTTTTGAGTTTGGATGGGATAGTATGTTACGTAGAGTGAAAAAGGGATTTTGTAGTACTGGCTAAGACTTCATTTATTTCTTCTTAATATGATTCAGTAGTTGGACAGACTTTTATGGATTCAGTATGTACTGTGTTTTGGAACACTATACTCTACGCTTTAATTTCAATAGTTTACATAATTAATTAGTAAACTCATTTATGGTGCTTTGATATTACTTGTCTACATGATTGATGGTAACTTGGAGTAGAAGAAGCCTTGTGTGTTATATGGAAGCTTATGATCAATAATAGGGTTAATTGTAGACCTTTGTATGGTGTACGATAATCTACCATGACACTAATACTACTCAGTTCATAATAGCTCCTCTTTTAGCTACCATTAAATGGTAGTTAAGGCACTATATTGCAATGTAGTCGATTTAAGGAATTCTAATTATTCTTCCTTCCAAATACTCTTTGCTTTGCGTTTCAACTATTCGAAGAGCTTTGTCTTTTCAACTTAGTCAATTTTTTCACCTCTCATAATCTCACATCTATCTATTACCTCTTTACCTTTCTTAATCCCATGTTCCTCCATGAATTTAGGGCTACTGTTACTACTAATTCAGAAGTAGTGAGAGTTTCCTAAAGGGTGTCATCCGTCATTGTCTTTCCATCTTGATTGCTAGTTATATTGTATCATCATCAAGTGAATCGAATGGCTGCAACTCCTTGGCACTAACAATCATAAATATCAATCTAATGTCAGGCTATTGTCTATTTGTTTGGCTTATTTACATCAAACTCCATCATGAGTAGCTCAAGCTCCTTTATATAATCCATTATTATGCCTTAAAAGAAATATAGATTGAGAACATCTTCTAACAATAATACTTGGAAACAAACTATTTGTTTAGTGAATATTTCATTACTCACTACGTAGTTACTTTTCCCTCCCCATCTCTTTACCTTTGAGCTTTAGTGTTTCCCACCACAATTGAGCATAGCTAGTAAATTTCAATTTCCAATGCCTAAGCACCCCTTGGCACAATAATCATACTTAGACCATGGACATCCCTAAGTTACTAATAACGTATTCTTTGATGGCATATTAACATATTAAGAGATACTTTTTTTTAAATATCTCCTTACTTTATCCCAAATTTCTTCATAAAAAATCCTTAACAATGTTTGAAATTTTTTTTTAGACCCAATAATAAAATTTTAACACATTAAATATTAAGGGAAGGGTGGGGGGTGGTGCAACAACTCTTGAATGCCAAGAAACTCCAAGTCATACGTGTGTATTATTGAAGGAATGAGGTTTGGGTTTCTTAATTATCGAGATACAAGTCAAGAAACATCCATTAAACTTGCTCTCGTGACAATTTAAGACCACATCAATTTTTTGTTCCTAATAGAGATATTCATCTAGTGAGCTACTTTTATCGAATGATAAAACATTCAACTTAGTAGACTCAAACCTTATTTTGGCAATTTCAATTTGCTCCTCACCTATATTCATAATTATTATCATCACATTCTCTATCATTATCTTTCACTCTATGATCACCCTTACATGTAGCTGCTATGTGCATATCACCTTGTATATCCTCTCATGTAATGAGTAATTACACTAACTCCATAAGTCATGCAGTTGTTGCGTCTACTTACGTCAACCCTATGATCAACCCTCCCATCATTTTATGATTCTTTCAAAACTATGTGATCAATTAGTCAATTATACAACTCACACAAGCCAATAGTAATCCCATTAACATAAATTACTCGCGCCAATAACACACCTACACATTATCAACAATGACCAACAATATCTTATAATCACTAATTCATAATCTACATCTCATAATTGTACCGAATCACAATATGCAATTAAAACATGATTATTTACAATATAACTTTGACATGATATGTCGATTTCACCTCTAAGGTTCTAATGTATTAACTAACATTAGTTCCCAACTCGTAGTTACACTCTAATACTATTTATGGTGTGTCTAAATCTAAGATTTAATCAAGTACAATCAATGTATAATTCTAAACTGTCAAATATGTAGCTAATGATGACAATTCTCGAAGGATATGGTGCATTAAAATGAGTTGCACTTAATATTATTGAGATAATGTAACATAAATCAATATTATCAATTTGCTCGCTACAATTAAATAACTTATAAGAGTAATTATTTATTGTATAATTCCAATTAAAGGGGCTTTAAAGTTCAAAAGTAAGTTATAATAAATAACTAAGCCCTCTTATCTAGCATTCAAGAGTTAGTGAGCTTCACTAGTCTGCTTGGATGTGAGTATTGAGCAAGAAAAATTCAATGATACCAACATGTTATATAGATAGATAAATGGTGTACAAAATACTGCTAATAGTACTTGATCTTTTAAAAACTACCATTTACATTTACAAGTATTGAAATTTTATTTATACTTGTACATTATTCATTCAACCACATGGCTTGTTAGTAGTATTAAATCTTTTCTTAGTATTGGGTGTTTGGATCGGCTAGACTCTCTCTTTGAGATAATGACACTCCTTGCTCCAATCAAATGCTCTAATATAAGCATTCATTTGTTCCCCCACAAGGTGTTGTGATTTGGTTTCTTAACAGCTTCAATCAACCTTAATTATCCAAAGCTTGACAAATGAAACTTAAGCTTCCTAGTGATTAAAAATGAGATTTATAACTATCAATAGATGTATAAACCTCTTTTGTGCCATCTCAAATAATATGCAACAAACTAGCCTTTAGCTCATGATTTAGCGATCGATCCAATTGAGTTTTGTTTCCCATCATAACTTTTATGCAAAGTTCTTTGAATGTTCTATTTTTTGTCCCCTTAATTAGTTTTATAATATTAACTAATCAACAAGTGTATTGAAGTCATCATAGGCTTTGAAATTTTTTTTTTTTTTTTAACCATGTCATATCTAAAGGGAAACAAAGGATTCATGCCTTTTAAGTTCTAATAAAACATACCTTTAACAATAGCTAAACAAAATAAAATCTAATAAGAAAATAAGGGGATAAATAATCGAGTCAAGATGATTTTACCTTTTTAGTCTCTAATATAACTAAACATTATGTAAATCTATTAATTCCGCAGTTAAATTCAACTAATTATGGGGATAAGCTTAATTCTCTAAATTGTCCAACTGACCTTCTCAAGTAGTATAGTACCTTAATTTTGTACCTAACTATCTACTTCTAGATGAGTATTGATAGTAAACAACATGGATTAGGAACCTAGAAACATAAAATGATTACACCACTCAATTGCTACTCTCATTCTCACTAAGAAAATGGTACTTTATTTCACTGTAAAATTATAGATTTACTATTCAGCTTACTTTTCTTCTATGCAAAAATTATTTGAGTAGTGATTTAAGTATTGTAAAACTTATTGAAAAAGTAAAAATCCAACTCATATTTAATCATACCCAATCAATAAATCACTAATCCAATGTGAGATACGCTACATTATTGGCTCACAATACATTCCGACAAAACTTCAAAAAAAGCTTATGTGTTTATCAAATCATTAATTAAGTCCAATTTTGAGTCTATATGAAGGAAGCTTAGAATGACTAATATCTGTTCTTGAACTTGGAGGTATATTAGAAGGTTTAATTATATTTTCTTTATTCCTTAGTAAAATTGGTTAAGGTTGATAAAACTAATTTAATGGGATAGTTTGAGTTGATAGAGTAATAAATGTTGCTATTAACCACTACAAGACTTCCTATGAATAGGTCATCTAATGAACGAATGTAGTATGACTTCAAAAGTAATTTTCATATTATATTTTTCATGTTATTGAAGCTTTCGTTTGATCCAAAGCTTCAGTGTGACAAACAATGAGTATCACACCTAAAAAACTACATGATATCATTGACATTAATTTACACTCATCTCTTAAACTATGGTATTAAAAATTAGAGCAAAGCAAATCACAGTGTTGCTAGTGTACATAAAGGTAATGTGACTCCTCTTTTATGACTGTGATAGAAAATGTACTATATGCTAAAGGCGAATGTTTAATCTAGTTGTCTAATCTTAAATAGGAACCAACATTGTTTATGCCACAATTAAGACACATTTTACTATTAGTGAGCAGATTGACAAAAGACATGTAATGTATAGTGACGTTCTTTCCTCATATTGTGAGTTTCAAGATTTATCCTTAAGGAAGACAATCAACAATGCTAAGAAGCGAAGTAGGCTATATTATTTGATGAAGACTGTTGATAGATCTCTTTATGTGGTTCAACCCAAATCCTCTTTGTCAATTTTCTTAATTAAGATGTGGTACTTTTACATAAGTTCGTAAGGCATCACAATTTATCTTACTTGAAACACTTATACCCATATTTGTTTTTTAATAGAGATAAGTAAAATTTTCATTATAAACATTATGTTATTGTTAGACTTCCTAAAAAACTATTATCCTATTCAGTCACAAAAACTTTTATAGTTATTCCTCTTAATTCACATATATCTAAGGTCCTCCAATGATTCCAAACCTAACTAGTTCTTTATGGATCATTTCATTAACGATCATATAGGAGCTTGTTGAGTCTATCTACTTAAAGAAAAATTTAAAGGCTTGTAGCATATTTAGATAATTCCATTGACTAATTAATAATGTCTTTCAAGCTTCTATCAAAGTCTTCTATACAAGTAATTATAGGGAGAACTTTTTAACATAATCTAATCAATACCACACTAAAAATGGTATTTTTCATCAAAGCCATTGTACATACAAATCACAATAAAATGGTGTCTCTAAAAAAAAAAAAAAAAAAGCATTTACTAGAGTTTGCTTGTTCCATAATGATCCTTAGTTTCATTTCTGATTCATTCTAGGGTAATGCTATTTTAACTTCAACCTATTTAATTAATAGATTTCCATCAAAGCCACTAAACTTTTGAACTCCTTTGAGTGTGTTACAAGAAGCATATCTACATGTTCATATTTTTATTTCTCTCCTTCTAGAGTGTATGGCTATGTTGTGTTCATTCATCATTGGGTATTGATCTATCTAAAGAGGTTACTAGTGTTTTGATCCCTCTATAGGAAAATTCCTTATGTCTTGTGATGTTTCCTTCCATAAAAATCTCTTCTTTTATCCTAAAGAAAGTCTAGATAGTAAAAGGATCCAATGGTCTCCTCTTTCTCTTCCCATTTCTAGTTTTTCTCTAAACCTATGTCCATCAATTCCTTAGAATTCTAAGTATCCATGTTCAACCCTTAGGAGTCCTTATACAACCTTTGGAAAATTCTCCTAACATTGTCTCTTCCTTTCCAAAATCAAATAAAATCGTATCAACTCTAGAAGAGAATACAGCAAATCTACAAATCACAACTTCGTATATACACAAGAAGGCACAAATCTCCGAAATTGGTTCAATCATCTATCTAAAGGATGAATCTAATTGACTTTAATTAAGAATTAGTTATTCTACACACTGACAATATTCCAGAAGAAGAGAAAGAAGGAGTCAAAGAAAAAGTCTCAAAACCACCAATAACTCTTTGAAAAGGAAAGTGATCATGTGCTACGTATCCTATTTCAAACTAGCTTGTCTATTCAACCTAAGAATATTGATGAAGCAATGAGTGATCCAATCGGAAGGAGGCCTTATTAGGGAAAAAAGAATGAGGGCTTTAAAGAAAAATGACACTTGGTATGTTGTGAAACTACTTAAAGGCAAGAAATCAATACAAAGTAAATGGGTGTTCTCCATAAAAGATAGAGCTAATGGTGGAATAGAGAGATACATATCACGATTAGTTACTTAAGATTATACATAAACCTATGGAATAAATTATGAAAAGACATTTTCTCTTATTACAAAACTCAATACCATTCAATTCCTCCTATCTATAGTAGCGAATTTAGATCGGCCTTTACATTAGATGGATATTAAGAATACATTCATGGGAACTTGAGAAGCAAATCTGCATGAATATTCCACCTAGATTTGTAAGGGGAAATGAAATTAGAAAAGTATGTAAACTGAAAAGATCTCTTTATAGATTAAAGTAGTCACCTAAAGCATGGTTCAAGAGACTCAATACCATTATGACTTGGTTAGGTTATATAAAAAGGGAATCAGATCACAAATTATTCACTAAGAAGACAAATTCTAACGAAAAGCTATTTTGATTGTTTATGTAGATGATATAATAGTTATAAGAGGTAGTGAAAGAGAAATTGAAAATTTGAAAAGATGATTGGAGATGGAGTTTAAAGTTAAGGACTTAGGAGATTTGCAATACTTTCTTGGAATGGATGATATAATAGTGACAAATAAAGTACATTCTTGATTTATTGTAAGAGATTAGTAAACTTATATAGAAACTAGCGATGACTCCTTTAGAATATAAGGCAAAGAGCAGTATAGAAGAAGACTCACCATTAGACAAGGGAAGGTATCAAAGACTTATTAGTAGACTCATTTACTTATCTCTTACCAAGTCGAACATAGCCTTTGGTGTGAAGTTGCTAAGTCAATTTATGTATTCTCCAATAAAGCGATGCATGAAGGTAGTTAACTATATCTTAAAGTACTTGAAAGGAACACTAGTTAAAAGCATATTGATCAAGAAAAGTTAGAATGGATCCATAAAGGGCCTTGTAGATGTTGATTAAGCTAACAATCATGATGATAGTATGTCAACTTTAGGTTATTGCATTAAGGTATGAGGAAATTTAATGCCCATTAGAAATAAGAAATAGACTATAGATCAAGAAGTACAACTAAAGCCAAATTTCACACCATTGCTCATGGAATTTTTTAAGTAATTCAAGTATAAAAGGTAATCAAGGACATTCACATCGCATATACCAGCCAGGAAGAGTCTATAGTGGAAGTAGCTTAACTATCAACATTATTCAAAATCATGTGCAACATGATTACACAAAACATGTTCGTATTAATAGACACTTCATCAAGTTTGAGATTGAGGAGGGAAATATTAGCTTACAATACATACCCACAAGACTCTAAAATGTTGATGCATTTACCAAATCATTACCTAGGTTCAATTTTGAGTTTATCTCAAGTAAGCTTGGAGTGATTGATATCTAAGCTTGAGGGGGTATGTTAGAAGATTTAATTATATTTTCGTTATTTCTCAATAAAATTAGTTAGGGTTGGTATAGGTTTGTAGAATTAACATTACAGTATAGTTAAAGTTAGTAGAATAATAAATGTTAATAGTAATGATTCTAAGACTACCTATAAATAGGTCATCTAATATAAAAATATTGTATGACTCCAAAAATAAATTTCACATTATATTTCTTTAATTTTCATTTAAGCTAGATCCATTAAAACTTGTATTAAGTACAATAAACAAGACTAAGCATGTAATGACGTAACTGAACACGCTTTCGAAGAGATTTAGATAAGGTTTTGAAGCCATGAGTAGGTATTTGTAGTCGAGCTTATAATGGAGAAGAAGTTTGCTCAAATGAAAGTGACTTTGCCTAAATTGAGTTCTATAAACAAGCTTGTTTAGTTCCTTTGACTTTGTCCTAATGAAGGTTTAAAATGAGTACTTGCTAAATGTAATAGTGCATTTTTGGTTGACTTCATTGATACATTCTTCCAATGTTCTAACTATCTTCATCTTAATAATCATTCCAACTGTGGCCTCCAAGAGACCGACTGAGCAAGCATGAACTCCCATGTTGTCTACTCTAACTGCTCTGCTCTACTCGCTTTGCTCTATTGTTCTCTTTTACTATGTTCTGCTTTACCTAGCTTTACTGTGATTTGTCTGCTCGACTAGTTTAAGTCAAGTCAGTCAAGTCAAGTTGACTTGATTAGGTCTACTCATCCAATATGGTAGGACTTCAGGATTACTTACTTATGTTTTCTTTACAAGATTACCTTTATATTTTATTTTGTATTTACTAAATTGCCACTAGGGCATCATTTACTTTGTTTATTGACGAAATTGCCATTATGTATAAATAGTTTATATTTATAAGGTTTTAGGGACTCAAGACATATGAATGAAAAACCCTTTAATTATTTCCCTATGAAAACTCTCCTATCCTACTCTTTTCAATCCCCTTAGCAACAATTGTGGTGAGCAACCCTAATTTATCCTTTGTGGGTAATATTAAAGTAGAGATTAAGTCGTGTAGTGTTTATTTAGTGTGTCATATCTTTATAGGCAGCTCATGAATTTGCTTAACTTGATCCCATTTTCTTTTCTTTAATATTTCAAAGGACCCATTTAATTTTCTATGGTAAGACCTAATGATAATTAAGCTCCTAAGATATCATATAATCTTGGTATTAGAACGAAGGTTCAACAATAGGGAGATTTGATTTATTTTATTATAATACCTATGTTCCATTTCTGTCTCTGTTTGTAATTAGGAGAAGGTTTAGGTTTCTATTTCTAGAGTATTATATTTGAAAATGAGGGATTTGAATATCTTAACACCCATTGGATGGACTTAAGAATGGAATTAGTTGGATAGTTTCTACTATGAATACCTTTATTAGTTATTCTCCTATTTACAAATATTATATATATAAATCTATTGTCAAGAAGGGCGTTTAATGTGAATATGTGGTGTAAGTCTTGTCTCCATTGGGGTTATCTATTATCCAATGCCTAATTGTGAACAAGGAATTAGAATTCAAAGCTAAGTGACAACCTTAGGGTTTGGTTTTGTATAGCCAAATTCCAAAGGGGAGTGGGTTTTGGGTTCACAAATATTTACTGTCTAAGTTTGTGACTATGGCTAACTTTGGTTATTTTCTATTGGGAATAGTGGGTGCTCTAATTTTTATGTAATAGGGGTTTGTTTAGGTAGTTAGTAGTTAGCGTAGGTTGAATTACTAGTGTCTATGGGAAATTGGTATGCGAAGATGTGTAGATATTACCTTTGACTAGTGGTTGTAGCTGTGTTAGTAGGTTTGTATGGCTGATTGGTGGTGCAATTGCAAGTGCAGTCTTTAATAGGTGATTGTACACTACATGGGTATCTTGTGTGTGATTTTATAGTGTAGCTATGAGTGTGCTATGCCCTTGTAGGAGACAAGTGGGTACCTAAATTATGTTGTTTAGAATTAGTAATGAAGTTGTGAGCCATTCTGAATAACTATGTGTAGGTGTTTGTGAACTTGCAATTGTATTCATAATGTCCATGCTGTATTCCTTTTCAAATTATCGAGCTGTTTTGTACATTATGTGTGATTGTTAAGTTACATCAATGAATCTTGGTTGACTATGAATTAAAGCCGTGAGTGCTTCAAGTTTGTCTACACTGCCTAGCTTTGCGGCATCTAATGGTATGCTAAATTGTACGTAGTAGCTAACATTTGTCGTACGTATGTCAAAGTTGGTTGGAAATTGCAACTAAAGTCCATGAGCTTTGCTAAGTTTGTTGTATTTATGCCAAGGTGAAGTATGTGTATCCGAGCTGCTAATAGTTGCTACCTTGCTTTAGTCTTCATCGAGTTGAAATTAAAGTGGTCAAGCTGAAGTTAGGACAAAGAGGTGTTGTCTTACTTGTAGAGTTGCATGTCCGAGTTGTTGAGGACTATTGCCAAATTGCTATGATTAGTATGTGTTGAGCTCAATGGGTTTGAACTACTATTTAGTATTGATTCAATTGATTTAATTCTGCTATCATGAGCTCAAACCACTATTGAATTGTCTTAAGCGTGCCTATCCGAGTTGTTGTCCAATTCATTTATACTATTGCCAAGCTCTTAACTGCCTCTATTTAAGCTATTAGATTATAAGTCAAGATCCATATTGAGCTCTTATCATGAGTATATCGTGTTGTCATTTAGAGAATTGTATGTTACACATACCAAGTTGGAGTGTTTATTATTTATTTAAGTGTTGTTACATGGTGCTCACTTTTTAGAATATGGCAATAAAAAATTTTACTTTGATGGAAGACTTCAAGAAAATGTCATATTAATTCGAGTTAGTGATTATCCTATGAATCTTATCCTTAAAACTGTGGTTGGGGGATTTAGCTATACAACTACCGATCACTCGAGTCCCTATGAATTTTCTTATAATGACAAGGTGATTCAAATTACTAAGCAAGCAAAAATAGCCTTCTCTTTTAATAATTTCCAATATAAGGTTTTATGCGATATAGTTGATATTGATGATTGTTATATGTGTTTGAGAAGTCCATGGAAATCAAGTCACGATATGTGCTATCACCCATCAAGGCATGCTATTTCCTTCTATGATAAAAGGCGAGTTGCAATGCCTTGCAACTCCTAAGCAAGAATTGAAGAAGATTTAAGAGCTATCAAGATTTTCACTCAAAGGTAGAGAGTTAAACTACATTCAAAGACATCCTAGGAAAACCAAGTTGACTCACAACTTGTTGCTCATGTTCCTAATGTGATTCCGTTATCGACCATACATGCTACTAAGGATGACGCTAGGTATTACTGCATCTACCTCCCACCTATTGGACTTATTTATCTTAATCCATTGTTGGGATTATCTAGGAATAGTGAGAGCTATGGTAGTCTTATGCCCATGAGATCTTATAGATTACTTATTGGTATTTATTGTGGTTATGATGATGGATATTTGTATTAAGGTTGTATTGTTCTCTAACTTAGAAATCTTATATTGGAAGTGCTAGAATTATATCGATGGAGAGAAGAAGACTTAAGTGGTGAAAGAATTGAAAGGGTGGAAGTGGATAAGGTAGAGGAATGGGTTGAGACCTTACATGTTTATGTACCCCAAACTTCTAACCTGATACTTGAGCTAGAAATTGTGTTGCTCCTTATGATTGATGGTTGCTAGAGCTACTTGAACATAATTGATCGGATACATGATGACTGGAAAGAAGGGGCTTCAATAGAAGGTTTGGTTGATCATGCCTATGACGAGTAGAAGGAGCTGAAGATGATTCTTAGACTAATCTTGGACTTAAGCTATCTCTATATCGCTTTATTTGGTTTTTGTAGGTCGGTATTTGACCCAGGTGAATTTTAGAGTAAGCGAATGTTAAGTTTCGGGTTGAAACTTTTTTAAGGGAGGGGTGATGTTAGGCTCTAAGAGACTGACCAAGCGAACACAAACTCTTATGTTGATGGATTATCGACTACTGGCCCACTTACTTACGCATGCCTCAGAGGCCTTCAGTCTTTCACTTGAAAAATTCTCTCTCACTAACCTACTGATAACTAGCAACAAGGCTAAATTCCCTAAGAGCTCTAAGTTGTTATACTATGCTCTTTTCTTATGCCAATGCTAACTACCCTTTAGTCCAGAGCTTTGTACTGAGTGATTTAACCTTTAGTTGCTAAAGGTCCCCGCTGAGTAACGAGAGCTATCCTCCTACCCACCGAGTACTTCTCTCTTGGCCTCCCTCCAACTCTTACTGCATTACTTCTCATCTCGGCCTCTTTGTTGTCGTAACATCTTGATTTCTTTCGCCTACTGTGAACAGAGAATCTTGTACGGAACCAATGTTGTGCTACTATCAATCCATTTCATCTAACATTGTACTATTTTTCCTTTTTTCGTTTTTTCGCAAGTACTAGGAATCCCCCTTTTTGTATGCATTTTTGTAATTTCTTTATTTGTATTGTTGCCCTAGAAACTTATTATTTATAGTCCCTTCTCCCTATAAGCCAGAATCATCTTATCTTACAAAATAGATATTGAATATATGGTTCTTGTGAGACTACCCCTCCAAGTCAATTTTTATATACTCTTATCTAATCTTACCAATTAGCATAAAATTAGTGGTAAATGAACCTTGACATCAACTTGTGCATCATATCAAGTGAAGTATCAAGTAGTGTTGTGTTTGTTGGTGTGTCTGTTGGTGTATCATATTCTCCGAGCAGCTTTACGTTAGCTACTATAGTCGGTTCGTTGACCTACTCACTCTATTTTCTTCAATATTTTGAAGGACCCATTAGTTCAAATCTACTACAGTAAGTCATAGTAATAACTGCACTTCTAGGCACATGATATGTTGTTTACTTTGATTGCTCTACTCTACTTTGTTGTTCTCCTTTACTGTATTCTACTCTGCCTAACTTTACCGTGCTCTATCTACTCAGCCAATTCAGGTTGGCTTGACCAAGTTAGGTAAACTCGATCAAGTCTACTCATCCAAGATGGTGAGACTTCAAGATTACATACTTACGATTTCTTTACAAGATTACCCTTATATTTTATTTTGTATTTACTAAATTACCACTAGGGAATCACTTACCTTATTTTATTTATGAAATTGTCATTATGTATAAATAATTGATATTTATAGTTTTTTAGGGACTTATGACACTTATGACATATAAATGAAAAAAACCCTTTAAGTATTTCCCTGTGAAACTCTCCTATCTTACTCTTATCAATCCTTTTGGAAATGATTGTGGCGAGCAACCTTAATTTATACTTTGTATGTAATATCATAGTAGAGATTATGCCATATAGTATTCATTTGGTACATCATATCCTCATGGGCAGCTCATGAATTCACTAAACCCTATCCCATTTTCTTTTCTTCGATATCTTAGAGGACCCATTTGATTTTCTATTGTAAAACTTAGTAATAACAGAGCTTCTAAGCACATCATCAACCGACTTCATCCATATTTTTCTTACTTAGCCTCGAGTTATGTAATGTCTTCTCCTTCGTTTTTCCTTAGAAAAAAGAACAAAATGCATTTGAAAAATACCTAGTTAAAAAATCTAGTGAAAATACAAATTATAATGTCAAGATCGATGTGAATCATATCAAGTTTAACAGAAGAAAATGAATAAAATACAAGTGAAAACAACCTAAATTTGGTTCAAAAATCAAATAAAATACAAGTCATCATGTCACACTTGATAGGAACTACGTTGAAAAAAGCCACTTCAGTTATGAGCACCACCATTGCAAATTAGGATTTAGGAGCATGGCATAGAGATATCAACTATGTACGTTCTTTCCATCCCCATCACCCAATACCCCCACCCCCCCCCCCCCCCCCCCCCCCCCCCCCCCCCCCTCCTT